>JAACJN010000227.1:0-75116 GCA_013368555.1 Collybiopsis confluens | reverse complement strand
TTCCGCCGTATATTGTCGTTTAGGAATTATTGGCCGTATATTGTCGTTTAGGAATTATTGAGACTTTGCAGCGGGAACACGCTGCAAGAGGTTGTACAAGAATAAATCGTCTCGCTCGAGTTGGACGACGAATGATGGCAGGCAACGTGTGGAACCCAATATCAAGAGAATTTCGAACTCAGAAGAATTCGAATTTTGATGGAGATTCAGGGTCAAGGTCAATATTTCTCGTTTCAGACCTCCACCATCGTTGACTTTTCCTGTTGTTCCCTCCTCACCCAAGCATGTCATCTACCAACGACACGTAGTAGGTATCATGTTCTTGAACCTTCATTGTAAACTGAATCATATTCAGTTTTGGGGCCCTTTATATTGTATAGTCGTTGCTGGTGCGATGCTGGGAGGTTCATGTTCCGCTCTTCGTTGACATTCTCACTCTTACACATGTTCGTAAGCGGCTGGGATCCAAACATTCTATTACTTTTACCCACTATCAAGACGGTGGGCTCTGCGTTCTCTTGGGAACTATTTCTTCAAGCTTCTGCATACTACTACTGAATTCTGATCAATATTGTAGGTCAGCATGGTGCTTACCTGCAGCGGAATCCATCAGTTCTTCCTTGTTTACACCGGTATCTACAACTCGTTCTCAATTTGAAAACGTCAATGACACGCCTAGGCTACGTTTATTTTTTTCCTCTTTTCAAGATCTTGGAAGGCTTTCGACCGTCGTATGGTGAGTGAGTTTGTGCCATCTTTTCCCTGTCTTTGTCATGTTCATACATCCGTAGGAGCCTACTGGTAACGCTACTTTTGTCCAACGCGCTTGTTTCATTCCGAGTTACCTTCTTCCAGGCCCAGTTTATCTTCAGTGTACGGCCTGAGATTCAGTGAGGTAGGTCGATCCCACTGACACAGGAAAATTCTAGGGCTTGATTGCATTGAGTGTACAGTTGTGAGTCCATTCTTGTTGGTTACGAGCACACTGGATCTCACTTCATTCCCTCTAGATTCTTGACATATCGAATTTGGAAATGTGAGTGGCATTCTTAGGCTGAAAGAGTCAAGTCTGATACTACCACTGCTCCACTAGTTGGTGTAACCAAACTATGGGTCATTGCCGTTGTGGTAAGCCTTGGCCCAAGTAAAGATCCATTCCTTGACGAGAGATACCGAATAGGCCGCATTTGTTCTTGGTAGATTCAGTACGTTCTCTCCCTCCACTATCATACGCTCATTGAGGAGCCAATGCGGAGTTACAGCCTGTGTTCTAGGTTTTTCTTGATCAAGCCGCTATGCTGCCAGTGTTCTGATCTGTATCTCTTCACATCTAGTGTTTGCAATAACTGCGTGCGTCTCCGCCTGAGCTCAAGCTGACTGTTCCTTTCCTGATCAATCATGGACTTCTTAGCTTTTCGCATGTCGAGACATTTGAACAGCTGGCTGCCAAATTCAAGGTCAGCCTCTTGAGCCGCAGTGCCCCTTGCACTTTACCCTCAATGAGGACTTGATTTTGATTCATTCCTCCCAATATCTTTTCCTCCTTGCTTGCTTTTGCTTCTTCCTACCAGTACCGCTATTTATTCTGATGTATTTTACCAATGTTAGGATCTTTCAATGACTGTCAACATTCTGGCTGCTGTTGGAGACTTTCTAATCGCGGGGACGCTGACGTATATGTTACAGAAGTCCAAGACTGGACTCAAAAGGTGAGATTCTTGCATTGCTCAGCTTTCTTATTCAAGACGTTTCTGCATCTCTTAGGTCGGACACTATGCTCGACAAGCTTGTATGTCGACTTCACCTCCTTTCAAATCATCAATTATTTTGGACTCATCTCCATCATCTAGACAGTCATTGCTGCAAATACCGGTGCTTTAACTAGGTGAACTGGCTCCACTATTGATATTAACGGTTAATGGCTGACAGTCCGAATGCTCTATTTCCTAGTCTTTGTGCTATTGGGTCCCTCATTTCGGTAAGCACTTGGTTTGTGTTCATTCATCTAGCATAATTTGTATTCCGCTTCTAGTTTGTCGCCGCACCAGAGCAGCTGGTCTACATGACCTTTTCCTTTTCCATTGGCGAATGTGAGTCTGCAAGATTGACCCATTATTCGCTACGATAAATCCAACTGACGGTCCATCTTTTTTACCAGTATACACCAATTCTCTTCTAGCAACCCTCAACATGCGGAAGATGATTCGACGAGCTGCAGACAGTCTGCAGACACGTGCAGCTCCTTCAGATGCTTGGGATGATGAAGACAAAGACGAGAATGAGGACCGCAACATTCAAGATGAACAGGGAGATACGAGGTATAGGGCGCGAGGATATAGGCGAGGAAGGAATGAAGTAAAGTCAACGGTAGTAGTTTTTTAGCTTGCTGTGCTTTACAAGTGGTTTATTGACCGCCATTTCTAGTTGGTTTTCCATCGGACAACTACAAACCTTACTTCCGCACCCGGAACTGCTACTGATGAGGGTACTACGGACAACAATATTCCGAATCGGCTTCATACTATTAGTATGACGGAGTATGGCTCCGACAGACTTGGGCACGGCAAACTGCACCCTATGGCTGCGCTTATGTGTGCAGCGGAAGCCGAATCTTCTGATTCCGGCTCTCTTGATCATGAAGACGATTTGGGTGCCATGGATTTGGTGGTTGTTTTGCAGCAAGTAAGTGTCGTTCTTTCTTCAAAAAATGCCTGGCTGACCCACGAGATAGAATCACCTTGAGTAATACTGGGGGTGTCCCCAACACTCGTCGCTTCTGCAACTCGGGAGAAAAGAAACAGGTGGATTTGTGATTCTTATGTGCATAGGTGCTTGCTTGCTTGATTTTTCTTTAACTCTCTTTTTGGCTTTTGTACTTCATATTTTTGGGTCCCCAATGGCGTATTCATCTCTGGGCATCTGAGCTTACCGTACATCCTTTCCTTATCATACTTTCTTTATCGTAAAACTTACTCGCACACGCCCTACCATTGATATGTAATTGCCTTTAAACACTTTATGCTTTATCCAGTACATTTCTTTTTGCGAGAAACCAGCAGACATAAACGCTACAGTTACATGGTTAGCTGCTGGACCTCGGCCCACACAACCAAAGGTCAATCCGACGAAGTTGGGCACATGGACGTTTTTGGAGTGAGTTGTTCACCACCTCGCCTCAATGTCCTCAACCCCAACCTTCGTCACTGCGGGAAGAAAAGTCCATCGGGGTGATTGCCGAACGCAATCATCCCGTTCCAAGACATTCAAAGTGATGGTTTTTTAACCCGACCATCACCCTGACTGCCGCATTGTACACCCATTATGAGTGTCTACTTTTCGGGACATTCATTTTGATTGAACACCAAATTGTTTCACTATATACCTTCTCTTCTCATTTCTTCTGCGTCGAATATTGGTGTCATGATGAGAGGACGATTCTCAAACTTTGCTGATCCGTAGAAATCGCATAGGCATATATAGGCAGTGGATACAAGTGTAGAAGCCTACGAGATAGCGGTAATAGTAAATATCGACAAGACAAGGTACGCTTTCCCTTTACTTCTTTCGACTATTCTTTCTCTTACATACTATTGACAGCCCGCCGACCTCACCAAACCTTGGGCAAAATTCTGGTTCACTGTTCTAGTCCAGCATCTCCACTCTCTCTCCCACGAACAACTTGGGCTCATTCCGAACATGGAGCCATGTTTCCTTCGAAATGTCAAGCTAAAGAGCAGCAAAAGGATCCTGAAGAAGACCCCGGAGAATCAGAGTCGCAGTTGAAACGGTCGAGAGTTGACGGGAAGGGGAAGGGGAAGGAGCGAGTGGATTCGCAGATCTCGGAGCGCTCATCAAACTCATTCCTCGTCCGAACCTTCGCTTTTTTCGAACAATCAAGTCTCATCCTCAGAATACGCGTATTCCGAAGCCACCACTCCTCCTTCCATTCGAGATTCTCCGTCTCTTGTCAGAAGCACGTACACGCTGATCGTCGAAGGCGTCAAGAGGATCTTGCTGGTCACCGACAAAATTTCCACCTCGGACGGTCTGATTGGGAGAGGGACGATCGTTCTTGGGGTGAGGTGTGACGCGGAGGAGATTGTGGACATCGATCCCGAGCAGTCGTGGAAGGGGAAAACCTCTCGTCCTCAAACTCAGCTCTTCACCTTCGGGACGAAACAAGGAAAACGTACTGATCGACGCCGCACGGACCCATGCCAAAAAAAGTCAGGCTGATTGGGCACTCAAACACCTCCCGCTCGTCGTCGGGTGTGCCGACAGGATAGAGGAGGGTGATGATCCAGAAGGGAACAACACCCTTCAAAGCCAACTCAAACTCGAATTCGGAGACTCGTACGAGATGCGAAACTTTCGTGCCACCGTGCTGGAGAAACTCAAACTACTATCTAAGTTGAGGAGTGCTAGGGAGTACGCCCAGGTTTTCTATGATATCCTACAAAGTATGTCTTTGATCTCTTCCAGCTGTGACCATTCACTAAAGCTTCTTCTGCAGTTCATCGCTGGCTCTACATTGGTCCGGAAATCTTGCATCGCGACCTTAGTATGATGTTCCGCCGTGAGGACGACCAAGTATATGGTGTTCTGAACGACTTCGACCTCTCTTCTTTTCTCACACGTATGAAAGAAGATGGCCCCACATCAAAACACCGAGGTGGGACGAAGCCGTTCATGGCTCTCGATCTCCTCGACGCGGAATGGGACAAGGGTCATCTTTACCGACACGACCTCGAGTCTCTGTCCTCATTGCCTCTTGCCATAACTCTGAACCTGCTATCCCGCATCCAGTTACCATTCGAGTCGTGGTTCGAACGAGCGGACCAAGACGTGGCTCACGCAAAATTCTTTTCCTGCAATCGGAATCTCCGGATCTCCCTATCCAACCGTATTTCGATGGCTTTACCAAGTGGCTTCGCTGCATTCGTCGAAATTTGGGGAAAGGCTATAAGAGTCGGCCTATCGCCTTGTTGCCTCTGACCAATTCGATGCCTCTCCTTCATCTGATTCAGACGGAGATGAAACGGCATCCTTCGATTGGGAGACGCTGAAGGGAAATGTCACGTACATGAAGATGTTGAAAGTGATGCGTGTATTTGAATCGGAGAAACTAGTGACTCGCTGGTTCGACGGCGACGGCGATGGAAGTCAATAGGTCCGTCTTTTGTATAGCGTATTCATACTTGTTGTTTTGTATATATGTAGTACCTTTTTTTATAGTACCTATGTCCTCAGTGAGTCTGGATATCACTCGACCTTCGTGTCTAAAACAATGACTATGAAAATTACCATGAAATGAAGTCGGAAGTCAGTTGAATGATGATGGAGCGAGCGTCCAGCTAAAAGGATGAGTTTTTTCACTGCAACTACATATATCACTGTTACGATCGATGGACGCCTAGCCTCCACTCCGTATGCTGAACAGAGACTCGACTTCAGTGTCATTCTCTCATCCATTCATTACTGCAGTACGAGGAAGATTACACGGATGGAATTCATTATTACTATCTACTGGGAGGGTGTTATGGGTAGGACCCGATAAGGATGATTCTTCACGTAGGTAAGAGAAACCATTCTCCAACGAATTGATCTCATTGATTCCCCACATTGAAATATTGAACCTCGACAATCAGTTCTCTCTTCATGCTGTTCAAATTTGTTTCCCAATCCAACACAAGCGGATCGCCTCAACCATTTTTTCATCGGATGCAGAATGTCCCTAGGCCATTGCCCTTGATCATACATATCTATCTACTGCCGGGTTGTTTTTTCTGAATTTGTTTTACGAGGAATGTCATTATGCCATTAATAAATTAACCGAGAAATTAACCGAGAACTTTAACACAAGGAGAGAGCGCAACTCCATATACAGAAAGAAGAATGATACAGTAGAAGTAAAGCAATTGTGAGAGATCGTAATATTTGTTGTGTAAGAAAAAAAAAAAAAGTCCATTCATAAGACGTACACGTACGAAGGAGGAGTACTAATTATCTGACAATTCACCTCGCCCTCGATCACTTCCACACCCTCACTCACTGTACACGAATATCGGTTGTGGACGATGAGTGTACGGGCCCGCCTTCGTGACTATAGGGGGCTAATCTAATCTCTTCATCGTAGCTTTCTCGTGTAGGGCGACTTGGATCGTGCTTACTCGTACGGTTCCGGATATCATAGCCCTGCTTGATGTATCCGCTACGACCCGAGCTGAGCCCGAAAGCCTGTGCAAAGTTGGGTTTCATTGTTTCGGAAGAATGTGTTTCTGGTACGCCTTGCATGTAATGGATGAAGAACCTGAGAGATCCCCATATTTCGAGAGCAAAGTCGCCTGCCAAGGGATGTTAGTTATCGAGTTTAAAACGTTGGAATGAAGGAATACGGCACTGTAATTTATTCTGAAAATGCCAGACGTCAGATGAGGGGCAGTGAATTAGACGAGAAAAAGCGGTACTCACGAGTCCCACAATGGTCTCCAGATGCTAGTCGCTGGTGCGCCTGCGATGCGGTAGGCAGCCGGGTATAGGCCCACCACATGAAGCAAGCAAAGAAAATCATCTAGGATTAGTATTAGTACTATCATTGGTCAACCGCAGGTAAAGTACACACACCTCAATACAAATGGCCAGAGCGTTCAGCCCGTCAGCAATATTTGTTTCACTCCAGTATTGAGTAGCTGCGAGGAGCAAACGGTTAGGGCGTAGGAGCATCACTGAGAAACAGAACGTACCGTGGATGACGTCGTGTTGGATAACTCACCACAAAGGATTGGTACCATGTACACATGACGATCAATTTGATTGCCAAGAACTTTGCGAGGGGTCTTTGACCGACTAATTCCTCCTTTGTGAGGCCATAGAAGAGAAAAAGGCCATACAGCGCGACACTGATATTGTCCGTGAGACGAACGAAAGCCAGAAAAAGGACAAGAACGAACCTTATACTGACGAAATCGACAGCTTCCAAGTAGACATTTGCAAAGTGCACGTCAAAGCCCCGAGACTCGCACACAAGACGTTCAATCTTTCACAAATGATTCCAGTGATGGAGATTGCTACAATTGAGCTAAGCTTAGAAAGCCAACCGAAGAACATGTATGCATGACTCACCGGGCCTAAAGATGACATATTGTAACACAGACCACTGCGTGAAAAGAGCCGTGAGTGACTGAGAGGGCGCAGACCTTGTCGAGCTACCTTGAGGGTATACATGAAATAGGGCTAGAGGGGATATGGTCAGCTTGGTCGATCGAGGGGGGTTGGAGCGAGCGCGGCATACCTTTGTGGGTCTATACCGCCAGAAGCAGAACTAAAGCAAAAAAAGGGTGGATGTCCGGAGCAGGACACAGAACGAGACGACGAACCGGAAGGGGCATTTTTCTCTTCTCTTTTCTGGCTATAGAGCTCTCCGCCTTGTGACCAGAGCCAGATGCCGCGACAATTTCGATGGGGAGCAATCTATCCCAACTGTCAGTGTGACGACCAGCCGTAATCGATAGTAGTTACTCACAGAAAGGCGCTTATAGTGACAGCCTTGACGGATTGAGTCAGACTCGAGTTAAAAGTGAATGGAATTTGTAGGAAGACCGACCTCATAAGCTGTGTTGATTATTATCAGTAAAAGAGCGAGAGAAAGAGAGAGAGTGCACGACATACCAACTTCCACGAGTTCATAATAAGTGTAGCTTCGGAAAAAACGGTATGAAAAGAATGATATTATGGCGTAGACTGGTGGCATGTAAAGGATTCGGAGACTGGTCGTGAAAATGGTTCAGCTCTGAGCATGGATCGAATCGAGAGTCTAATATTTGGCGTTGTTCTGCGGGATTTGTGTAGCTCCTGATGGACGTTATAGGGGAGATAGAACCGATGGAAGAAAGAGTGTCCTACCGACAGTGTTGAAGCACAGATGTCATCGATATGATGACCGTCTACATTTCCTTGAATGAGCTGGAAAATAAAATGGAATTTTTCATTCTCGAAAACTTACCGCTGCTGTGCAAGCACCCGCTACGGCCCATCCAATTCGATGTGGATCCCAGTTTGTGCTCCAAAAGTCACTCTGGTCAATACTTGCAGGTTATCCGAAGGACATGTAGGCATTATGAAAGGCTAGAAGGCTGACCAGAGATGACGGTTGTTGGATATAAGCCGTCAGGCGGATTAATTTTCACACGGCACAGCACGCCCGGCGGCATGTACTATGTTCCGATCTCCCGAGTCGCAGTGCCAATTAATTCACTATATTCCCAGTTCAAGTAACATTCTATATCATTGAGGTATGCATAGGCTCTTGTAATTCCATGTTCATCGTTTCCAAATGGATTTTTGGAATTTCCGCTCATCTGATGGTTAAACTAGGAAAGTTCAGTGAAGTACAGGTTGGCATTGACCGTTGCACACGCTACACTGCTGCTTGAGCTGAGCTCGAATACTATCTGATGACTTTGATATACAAACCCTCCGCGCAGATGGCTCATTCAGCATGAAAGAAGGCGGCATTCTTGTGGATATACCGGTGGGTCTTTCACAGGTTTAGAGGATCCGGGAACATTTCGCGATGGGTGAGGGATAGGAAAAGGAAAAGAGGGGCAGAAGAGGACTTCGAGGTCATCGAAGACATTCCGATGATTCCTCGCCACTCAAATCGTGAGTTTTTGCAGTCTAAAATACCAAACCAAGACTTACCGACTTTATCTCTTCTGCAAACAGCTCCTTCGACCAATCCTGGCCCTGGCCCTCGAGACCGCACACTCTCGACGAGCACTGCCAATGCCGACCAAGTCGACCTCCCTTTCAGCCCTCTGCATCTTTGCCTAGACCGAACGAACTCGTTTGGCCCCTTTGGCCTACCCCCTGCATCCGTACCGCCATAGATTTGTTGGTTCTCCCTCTCACTCTACCCATCACCCCTTCACGTCCATTTACTGCTACAGTAGCATCACCCGGATCGAACGACGTGAGAGTCACTTGTTTGATCCTTCTTTTGGCTCCCCCGGATTGCCCTGCCTACCATCGTATCTGCGCTGCTAGCGAAGTCGAACAATCATTCGTTCGCTCTTGCTGTTCCTCGTAGCTCACCCCCAACCTTCTGCTGCCTCAGCGGCGTTCCCCAGATCGAGCGACTCTGATCTTTTTGGCCACGTCCTGCGTTTGCATTACCACGGGACTGCCACTCTCGAGTTGGACTCACCCTCTCAGGACCCCGTTCTCTACCTTCCACTCCTCCTCTCTCTCTTCTAGCATCTTTGTTTGAGCCCGAGCTTGATTTCCATACTGCAAAGTGAAAGACGAGATGCCGACAAACGGGGATCGCCCTCGGAACGACGAAGTGGATGGATGGGATGGATGGCGCTTGGTTAGCAGATGAAGAAGGGGCAGAAGTCGAGCGGATTTGTAGCGGAGGAGACTACCCGTGACGGACGTTGCGATTGAAGTCACGTGACCGAGCTTTGCTCCCTGCCTTCCTGACGACTCGCTCCACCCTTTAAACTCCACTCAAATCCGGGGGACTCTCGCAAAACTCTCCCCGGCCTCAACCTTCTCATTATCTCGTTCGATCTCATCCATGCGCGCAAATAGCAGTGAAGATGGAGATGGAGACGAGGAAAGGCAGATAGGGAGGGAGAGGGATGTGAGAGGGATCTGAAGGGAAAGAGGGGAAAGAGGGGGAGGAGGGGCACATTCAGGAAATTGACGAGCCTCTGATAAAACCTTGCGACTGACAGTGGTATGTTGTCGCCTTTAAAAACTGCAAATTGAGAGACTCATCGATTCCATCTACTTCTACAGAATATTCGTTCACTTCCCAGCACCCAAATCTCATCCATCTTAGCTTCCGAAGCGCCGGAAGCAGCGTCTGCGTTGACGCGAACATCCACCAGTGAATCTTAGGAATTTCTGTACCCCGACCTTCCTCCCAGCTTTTGTACCGCCCTTTTGCACCGCGAGTAAGACTAACAAACTCTTTCGCTCAGTTTCACTTGGTCACCCCAAACACTTCTTGCCCACCTCCTGCCTTAGCACCTTTCACGATGGAACGACTCGTGTCGTTCTGTCTTTTTAGTCCCCATAGCTTCGCATCCTAAGCCTGCCTCTGTACCGCCATAGAGATCCAGCAATTGATTCGCTCGGTCTATCTCTTTTTTTGGTTCACGCACCCCACCTGCTCCTTCTGCTGCGTCGCCAAACGACTCGCCTCGTTCCGTCATTTCTCGATCTCCCGGACGCTCCAGCCCATATCCGCCTCTGTACCGTCATGGAGGCCTGGCGATTTCTTCGTACGGTCCCTCTGTCTCTCCACCACCCCGTCTATCTCAAGCATGAATGAAACGCCGTATCCCTCACACTCCTATCCCCCTAATCCAAATCCTCCATTAATGTAGGCGAACGACAGCGGAAGTGGGAAACGGCAGCCAGCGATGGGTGACGCATTCAGAGGAAGAGGACCAGAAATTGGAGAGGGGTACACGGAGGAGATTGACGAGGCCCCGAAAGCAGTAAGTTCTCGCAGCGTAATTACAAATGAGACTGACCGATCTTTATTTCTTCTGCAGAAAACTCAATCGATCGCCAGCACCGAACCTCTGTCATCTTATCCTTCTTGGGTGGTCGAAAGGTATGAACAGCCATTTATCATGCTTTCCCGGGCAGTCATTAATTCAGTGATTTAAGTTGCGCTGGTCGGGAAGGAAAACAAAACTTGTATATCGTCCTTGCCTTCGGCAGTGCCACACCATCGTCCCTCGTACTTCCTGTGGTATTATTGGATTTTACGCCGCATTCACCTGAAATAGAGGCGTCCCAGGACGGAAATGAACCAGATGATGCGGGGGTCGACAGTCCAGAAGATGGAGAAATTCAGGATGGCGAAGGTGATAATAAGACCGGCGAAGATAAGACCACCAACCACTTTGCTTCATCTACATCTCGCGCTCCGTCTCCGCCGACTCCGACTCCTTCTATGACGCTTCCGCCATCTTTACCTGCTAAGCCTTCCCCCTCGGATAATGGCCTCCCTCCCAAGACAAGTACGATGACCGCGACTGCAATGAAGTCATTCACAGCGTCAGGTGCCAAAACGTCCTACTGTCCTCCCCCTCCACCTACGTCATTCAAGTTCACAGAGACGACCGCAACAACCAACGTGCAGCGATCTGGGGTTAACCAAAATCGCCGAGACTTGTCGTATAGCCTAAGTGAGTCTCTTGTCTATTTTCTCTTGCTTCTGGTTAACGCATTGATACTCAGACCCATTTGGCTTGTTGTTAGTTTATCGAATGGTCTAGGTCCTGCGACAACTCTGCGACTCGGACGCCCTCCGCAACAGCAACCGTTCAGCAAGCAGGCAGTGTACATATAATCACATTAGAGCGGGAAGGGTGGTCTGCATATCAGTTATCGATATCTATCAGTTGGATACCGTATACATGCCTCATGCTTAGGAGACTGCTGAACTTCTGCCAGACCCGATACCATGGCCGATATTTTATCAGAAAGTCCATGGTGTTCATTTGTGACTGTAGAAACAGCAGTTGGCTCGGACGAACCAGAGCCTGCGATGTCTTTTCCTTTACTTGAGGCAAGGTTAAATAAATGATCCATTCTGCTGTTCGTTCAAGGAGGCGGATGGAAGAAGGGAAAAAGTGAGCGAGAAAGTATAGGATATGAAGAGTAGTAGTAGATAGAGATGCGGCTCCGTGGCGGTGACCTCGGTGAAAGCTCTATTGATATTGATCCGTATCGGTAGTCTATAGTCTAAACAGAAATGACCCGAGTAAAGACCCCTCACGAAATGAAAAGGGTTTTTGGCACTAGCCTCCAAATCAACCATTGTGCGATTCCAGTAGGTCGGGCGTCGTCGGGTAGGGAAGCAGTAAGAACGCTTGTATACCGTGAGTGTCTCTTTTACAGGCGAACAGGCAGAATCGCAATATCGATTGCTTGTTTCTCTCAGCGCTGCACAATCTGGGAGGGTCGAATCATGTAAAACAATATTTATTCGTGGATAGCACATTATAATCCTCTATTAGACGGTAAGAAAGCAACGACGGCTTCGCAGAGCAAGAAAAACGAAACAAATGGCGGAGAGATACTTGAAGTGATTTAACGCTGTCCAGTGCCATGCCACCGCTTCGTTGTTTCCCATCAAAGGAATGCATTATCTCGTCCAATTTTTCGTAAGATACATTCCCGAGTAATGTCTCCTCTTCCGCGTCTTTCAATGCGTCTTTCAATGGAGCCTCCCGGCGGCGTATCTGCCTGTGCGTGTACCCATAAAAAAAGCAATTGTAAATGTCATCCAGCCACTTTCGAAAGCGCTAGAAGTGGGATTGGAGGGGAAAGGCGGAGTAGGTCAAAATGAAGTGGCATTTCTTCTCTGCTACGGTCGCGTCATCAGTGGTGAACCACTTGTGGTATGGCCAATCTTTGAAAGGTAAGCTTGACCGGGAGATTCGTAGTGACAGCAAAGAATTAGCATGATATAGAATAAGGACCCGAGGTCATGACGGTACAGAGGTCCTCCGCACCAGCCCTTCATGAGCAAATCGTATGCCATGTACGGTCTAGTACCAGTGCGCTATTGGGAGGACAGTTCATCCCGAAAGGGTAAAAAGGAGGAGAGATCGAAGTCATTTAGGACGCCATATACTTTACCACCGACACGTCTGAACATGATATTCCCCATGCTGAGGTCCCGATGAAGAATTCTGGCCTCCGTGTAAAGCCAGTTGTGAACTATGGCGAGAGTGAGATGGACGAAACAAAAACCGGTGTGCGAGAGGACTTACCCTGGAGGATATCGTAAAACACTTGAGCGGCTTCCTCCGGAGTCTTCAGGTCATCGAGGGAGCATGGCTTTTCAAATATCGCGATGCGTAGAACGCGTACTTCGTAAGATTTCTTGCGCTCGTTGAAGAACTCTTTCAGTCGATATTGAACGGTACCCAGTCCGAACGAAACGGTCAGGCAGTCGTGAAGAAGGTGGGGATGATTTGTGGCGCCCTTTGCAATATTACGATTGACGAGTGCATCCTCCGGCTCGCGCGTGTCAGAGGGGAAGGAAAATTTGACCTCGAGGTCACTTCCAGATGATAGTAGCCAGCACCAACGCAGGTTAGGGGCGCCAGCTGGACCGGTGCAGCCTTGGAACACAAGTAGCCGAGGCCGAAACGACAACCAAGAGTGTGAATGAGAACGACAAACACCATCCCGCTTAGGGATCATATGCTCTATAGGAGAGGATATCCTCCCTACAGAAGAAACCAGGGCTGTCGACCCGCAATTCAGGCGCGGCCTAAGCGCCTAAGTCCATAGTCATTCACAATGTCATTATCATACCCTCCCTATCCCATACAGGGCCCTGGTCGATCATACCTCCAGCATAATCTTGGCTTGGGACTTAGAGGTATCAGACTACACTGCAAGGTGTCTGTTCGGACCTCTTATCTTCTTCAGAACATTAGCCACTTTACAAGTGTAATCGAATGCGGGATGGCCGAGGAACATGACACTTGAACGGAAAAGAGAGAAAGAAGCGTGACATTATAACCAATCCGGTACGCGACAAGTATACCATGGATGCACTTTATGCGTCATAACGGAGCGCCAACACCTTCCGGCTAATATGACTGCAGAGGCTATCAAACAATGTCCGTTCGCGACCCCTCCTCCAGCAGAACTCGAGACCTAACCTGGTCGGCCTGCTACCACTGAGAGAGTTCACATCGCGACTTGGCAGGTCTTTGATGTGGATTGAGCACACCAAGGCCGTGTCCAGAGATAGGAGAAGCGGTGTAGACGAAACTGAAGGATTCATTGATGAAGTCGCATCCAGAGGTACCTGATTTCGGCGTCGACGAGCACTTCGCGACCAAGTATCCTCCTGAGCAAATATGATAATGTCTGGCACGTCACTGTCGTCCACGTCCATCGCCGTCATGTCTGCGTCAAGTGTATTCTCCCTAGCGGCAGTCCGAGACTGAATGTTGAGATGGCTGATAGAAGACAACATTTGATGAAGACTCTCGGCCAGAATGGTCTTTGAAATATCAGGCACGGACTGTGTGATGGTGTTATGGGCGGGTAAACATTTCGAGATGGTCGGGTTCGGATTTGGAATACGAGAAACTGACTGTAATAAGAGAGGTTTATTTGACGCAATAACAAAAACAGAAAGTAAACGCACGTCTGGTAAGCGAACATTGAGAAAGGACCAACCGACTGCCCAACGTCGCGTCTGACCCTGAACAAACTCGGTGACGATGTAGTTATCAATCTGCAATCGGAATCTCAGCAGGAGGTCATCAGAGGTGGTATGCATAACATTACCGAGTGGGATTTCAAGGTATTTACGATGTCTTCCACGGATGACAGTTTACCAAGCATTGATGTATACCATCTGGAGAGACATTAGGTACTGGTGCGACTAAAAACATTGTGTACCCACCTACAACGATGGCGGGCTCTTGAACTCTCCTCAACCATTTTCCCCACAAAGACCGCTTCACCGCCGGGGGTGAACATCTCCACTTCCGCACCAGTACAGACCTGCGCGAACATATGTTATCAATTCCACGAAAAATAAAAAAGCACGCACAGCATTGGGACCAAATTGTTTTGCTTCGGCTGAATGGACTACATCTTCTACGCTGCTGTAAAACGGAGGATTGCACATAGTAAAATCAAAACTGAAACAAAACATGAGAATGTTGCTAGGCGGGAATGTACGGCGGACATACGTTGCCTCTGCATCAAGAAATAGCGGGAGGAGAATCGGGGAATTGGCTTTGGCCTGTACAACATGAATACGACTGTCAAAATGATTGGCTGATATGTTTTCGCAAGCATATCCAAAAGAACCGCGGTCGTTCTCTACATCAATGTGAAATTAAGACAATAAGAAAGTTGAGGTGCAGCGTACCAGATGCGACAAACGTCCAGGACTTTTCCAACGCACAACCCAGCAGAGGGTATATGGCCGATGCGCCAGTTCCACTGCTAAATGATGAGAAGAGGCAGGGGGCGGTAATGAATCCCTTTACATATCAATTCCGGCAATATCTGACTTCACATCCTGCGTCTCCAAGTAACGCAAACAATGGACAATATATCTTGTATCCATAGGACATAGTTCAGCCTGAAATGTTTTAGTGCTGTGCTACAAGCATCTCAACAGAAGTTGAACCTGTTTGGGACCTGAATTAGTATCTAAGAACGAACGCAAGCTCAAAATATTAGACTCGACACGCACCGGAGGACATAGCCTGTCAGAAGGCAGCTTGACATTCAAGCGAAAGTCACAGTATAGTAACGCTTCTGTCAAACATCTGAGTAAAACGTATTAACAATTTTCCGGGGCGAATTTTCATTCGCGACGTTACCTTTGAGCCTCCTGGTGTTTGAAATCGATTGAATTATGGCTATCCAAGCTAGGTCAAGTGAGAAAAGCGGCTTCACAGGCAATGAGAATGAGCTCACTAGTTCTTCAGAGACGGGTAGTTGTTGGAAAGCTGCAGAAAATCGATACCTTTGAGGTAGACATTCCGAGGGTGCATGGGGGCCGAAAAAGAAAACTAGAGGGTCATGTGATGATATTATACCATGTGATAGCCTCGTGATTCACTTTACCTGTCAGTGTACCAAAGGCAGAATGGGAGGACATTGGGGAAGAAGTTTTGGCGAAACTTTGAAGCTCCGAGGGGGTTTCTCTGTTGTACATGAATAGACGGTTTTACGTGTTGGCCTTCTCCAGTTGGGTATCTCTCCCTGCTCTCTGTTTTTAGGCTATATTATATGAAGACAGCTACAAGTTACTGACTGAAAATGGAGGGAGTATTTGAGCTCGGCCTAACACGTACTTAGACAGAAAAGGTCAGGTGATTTAACCCTCATTTTTTTTGTACGCTGTACAAAAAAAATGAGAAATTCCCACGATCCTTTCCCATATACTGAAGTATTGTAACGTTGAGGAAAATTTATTGCCAGTACCTTGGTTTTTGGGACTGCAAAACCATAACGTATATATACGTTAGGTACATCCAAAAGGCAGTAATACAAAATCAAGATATTTGACAATATAGCAAGTTTATTACTAAACAAGAGGCGACTGCGGTACGTCAAGCAATGGATTCTTCAGATACGTATGTACATTTGGGACAATGAAAGCAAGCACAGCAATATACAGTTGAGGCGAAAGCAATAGCGCATCCAGTTCCAATACCGTCCTGTAAAACCATCCAGAATGAAAGAAAAAGATAGTCAAAGCAGCGAATACAATTGCCGCATAGAGCGGGACGGTAAAGAAATAGGAGAAGGGGGACTTTGTGAGTGTCAGTGGAATAGGACCTGGATCGTGGATGGGGAGAAGGGGTTGGAGCTGATCATCAAAGAATTCAACATTTTGAGTGATGTAGATCTCAAGTCGTGGTATGCTAGAAGATTTGCACGTATCAGTAATCATTGAATCTGCATAATGGGATGGCTCACTTTCGAGGAGGAGGAGAAAAATGAGCGAGAGATATGTCGACAAGTGGAACAAAAATATACGAAAGGAACCGTCCGATGATTGAGTTCTACGAGAGGTCAATGCTCGATAATGCCTCAGATAATTTGTTACCAGAGAACTCACCGTAACGTATTTTTTCTGTGCTGGAATGAGTGCGGAGGCGTGGTGCCACTGAAACTGGTTCTAGTTGAAGGTTTGAGTTCATTGAGATTGAAAAGGAGGAAGAACATTACTAGCAAGGGGCGAGACTTTTTAGAAAGAACACCCTGAATATGTCAGGAGATGGTGGAAAGAGAATAGAAACGAAAGCGCTTTCGTGATATTTATCCAAAAGATGCGCCTGATACCGTTCCCACATAGGTAGCATAATTGGCGAGTCATTCTCGCGTCGCGTTCCAGTCGCGTCCCAGGTTGCGATTCTTTCGCATTTGAGCTACGCAAAATTGACTAGTAAGCCAAACCTTACTCTGTTGCTCAGCTTCTTATCCTGCATCTTTCCGTCTGTTTTCTTCCAGAGCTTTGCTGTTATTCGTAACTCAGAGAGACGTAAAGGTATATGGATGTATTTCTCGCAATAAAACCATATCTCCAGATAAACGGTGATATTCTGGCTAACAAAATTTCCTCGGTGAGCTAAACTATTGTTTAGTCCTGTAATTTGTGAATGGCGTGAAACAAGGGGGGGGTGGAATTTTGCGGGATTCTACGGTCGCCAGTCAATCCTGGGAAACGTCCGTTCAGGGTCGTAGCCTTTTGTAGCGGCTTACAATCTTGGTTTCCAAACCCTTTCTCTTCGCTACTATCATGGTTCGACCTCGAAAAAAAAGAAATAATTTAGCCACTTTGTACGGAAATAGTCTGTATATCCGCAGAAATACTGATTCAGATTTCACAGCGTAGCATGGTCATGTAATAGAGGATCGAGATGTCCCTTCCGCTACAATGTCATTCAAGGCGGCCAGCAAGAGCACGACAAAAGGTTTCACTCAGGTTATGTGACTCACAAGGCCGGTAAGTAATTTTCTATACCTGTACTGCAGTCATTCATTATGAAAACAAAGGTGCCACTCACACAATACTGAAACGGGACTCGGACTGTGGCAAAATTCCGTGCTCCTGCCAACACCCGAGTCATGCCAGATATAGCTCCAGAGTTATTCGAAAACTGATTGCGGCAAACCCTCACCCACCCCCGGACACTCAAGACGAGCGGTACTGTGACCCTGTTCGATCGCAGAATCCCGCCAATGTAGCTGTGGGAGACAAGGATATTGTCTATCCTGAGAGGCAGGATGCAAATGTTAGCGCAGAAGAAGAAGAAGAAGAGGAAGAGGAAGAGTGGGAAATGGATACCGGCGATACGGCGGCGGGGTCCTCAACTCCAAGCGGCGACCTACTTCCTACCGTTCTCACTTGCCGTTTCACTGGGAAACCACCCTCACCAATAGTCAACATTCGGCCGAACAAGCATCCTGTGACAAACTTCCAAGCCGAGCCCGACAACAGTTTATACACCTACCGTCATCCCCGTGGATCCTATACTTGCTCGCATCATTGCCCTGGAGAGCCAAATCTTTACGGGGATGGCTCTTGTGCCGCTCTTGTCTACTGCGGACTACTCTTTGTCCCTGTATTGAAGTGCTTTGCTGTTTTTCAACAAGCACCCCGTTTGGTGGGACGGGAGGAGCTGGACAAGATCCTGACCGAATGTAAAGTGCTGTCTGGGGTTCTTCCCTATCAATTGGCATTGCGAACGGTAGCTCGTCGGGACCTTGTTAAAGCACTCTTGGAGCACATAGACGGCGCTTATCCAGATGCTCTCGGAACTTTCGATGAAATTTGTCGATTAGCCGCCTCGATTGAGCTTTCACAGCGCATCGTGTGCTTGGAGGAACCAGTGCCGGCCATCCAATGTCCCTGGTGCCTTTTTTTCTATCCAGATCGAAGCTGGCGTGTACACCTCAGGGAACGATGCAACTCTTGTCCCGATGCAAAAACTCGACTTCTTGCCTACGACAGCTCATACAAGGGAAAGAGGCGATACGCGCAGTCACTCTCTCTTCGGAGTACGGAAAAGAAATATCGGGTCACGTTCGTGGAGGGATACAATTTGTCCAGTGATAAACAATCAGCTTTCGAGTCTAACGACAGTGCCGAGGTCCTCAATCAAATTACGCGTCCTCCACATTTTCCAGAACAGTGGTGGGACTTTCTTTTAGCGCTAGACTTTCGTCCGGCTCTTCCTCCTGCAGAACAGTCGGCTGGACCTGGTCTTGACCCTAATTATTAGCCGAGGTCGCAATGGGCCATCGCGACTCAAAACTACAAAGTAGGTTTGTTTTCTACATCCTCTTGACTATTGACCTTTTGATAATTATTAAATGTTTTGAATAGACACCGACCACACCTTCCCCCTCCCAAGCCGACGAATCGCAGAGGATATCCTGGTTGAGCGAAAGAGACAATATTATTTTCAAGTATTTTCTGGAGTAACGCATGGATTTGCTTCTCGTGGAGATCCAAACATTCCCGATGAGCGTGCGTACCACTACCTAACAAATACAACGCCTCACTAAAACTCGCGATGTCTGGTTACTTCTAGGTTGGGGTCGAGAACAGTCTGCTCAGGGTATTTCCGGATGGTTTCATCGATTCTTGGATGAGAGATTTGCGTGAATCAAAAGTTGTAACGGTATGAAATACGAGTACTTACTGCTGAAAGAAGGCATCACTGTTTGTAGAGACATCCTTTCCAGGGTTTCTACGACTCTGATTGAAAGGATTACTTATAGTCGTATAGCAGTTCGCGTAGAAACCTCGGTACAAACTACAGAATCTAAGAAACCTCGGAAAAGTACGAGCCGACGGCATTGAAATTCCGCGATGATGCCGGAACTGTCGGCACTGGAATAAATTGAAAGCGATCGCCGGCCGCATCAATTGTCGCCCGACCTCGGCATCTGGGGCAGATATATAACCCGAACCACGATGACGTGAAAAAGAATTCCCCGTAAATTTCTTTCCCATTCCTTCCCCCCCCGTTATATCCCCCGATTGGAGGGATGTACTATACGCCGATTCTGCGAAACGCGGCCAGAACGTCTTTAACGCCGTCTGGTGCGCTACTGGAGCGTGTTCAGAGGCCAGCGTATCTAGCCCGACTAGCTAGGCCTGAAGATTTGGTCCCACTGTTCAAGGTACTGTTTCTGCGAAATCTGGTCACTTTATAAGCTCATGTTCTCGATGGTAGAACGATGATTATGTCGGTTCGATTTTCTTGTTGGGTTAGCTGACTGTCGGAATAGATTGGATGGTCGGGCTTCACTGGCGTGGGGTACCCAAAGACAATACCTACGGTATGCGGCTGTGATTACTGGATATCTGTTTGAAACTAAACTCAGCTCATGCAGGCGATCGCTGATGATGTGGAGTCGCGAAATCTTCAGAATGACCCGTCCACTAAGAAGAAATTCAATCTCTTCGTTGGAGCGTCGGTTGGACCTGAAGTTGAGGACCGCTGGGCAGCTTTAGATATGTACGAGTCTTCTTGCCATCTGTCTCTAGCGTTTGGCTGTGACATATTTGGATAGGATTGCTCGTCGTTATCCTCATCAAGTCGGGAAGGAGGTTGCAAAGGGTATCAACGCAGGGAGGATAGAGTTTGCGGATAAGCACCTTTCCAGTGCGTATATCATCTACTCCAACTTGACCACTCATTGACGTCTTTCTGATTGCTTTTGTTCAGTGTTTCCCCAAGATCTAACCTACGGCTATTACAATCTGCACAAGAAACCTCTCGACTGGGCCATCGTCGAAGCGACCGCGATTACACCTGAAGGTCATATTGTCCCTGGGGCCTCGATCGGTGCCACGCCGGAAATCCTTCAATCCGCCTCGAAGATCATTATCGAAGTTAACACCCAAATACCCAATCTCGAAGGCCTTCACGACATCAACCATTC
Source organism: Collybiopsis confluens (assembly GCA_013368555.1). Lineage (NCBI taxonomy): Eukaryota > Fungi > Basidiomycota > Agaricomycetes > Agaricales > Omphalotaceae > Collybiopsis > Collybiopsis confluens. Next base: position 54,635 of record JAACJN010000227.1, on the reverse strand, counting down.
TTTCCTCCCGCCCCACCGCCAGCCCTACCTTATCACACATCCCTCTGACCGAATCGGAACAACTGCGATAAGCGTGGATCCGGACAGAGTGGTAGCGATTATTGAAAGCCATCAGCCTGACAATACAGGTTCGACGGCTCATCGCGAAGCACCTGATACAGTTCTTGGAGAGTGAAGTGATTGAGGGTAGGCTGCCCAAGTCGCTGCTACCCCTCCAGTCTGGGATTGGGAATGTTGCGAATTCGATTATCGGGGGATTGGCGGAGGGTCCGTTTGATAACGTACAGGTTTGGACGGAGGTTTTCCAGGGTGAGCCGTCATACCTATGTTATTTTTCTTCTCTGTTAATCATCCCTCTGGGAATCGGATGTATCACAGATACGTTCTTGCAGTTCTTCGATTCTGGAAAACTCACCTTTGCGACTGCTACTTCGATCAGGTTCAGCGCGGATCGATTTGATCAGTTTTATAAGAGTGCGTTATATCTTGTTTGAATTCTCTGATAGGACTGATATTTTTTTTTCTTTCTGCGTACTAGACTGGGCTAGCTACAAGGACCGCCTTCTGCTACGATCTCAACAGGTCGCGAATTCGCCGGAAATCATTCGCCGTCTGGGTGTCATCGCCATGAACACTCCGTTAGAGGTGGATATCTACGGACATGCGAATTCAACGAATGCGTTAGGGTCGAGGTTGGTAAACGCTACTCCTTAAGAATGTGATACGAAATTTCTGAGCACGAGGTAGGATGCTGAATGGTTTAGGTGGATCTGCCGACTTCCTGAGGAACGCGAAGATCTCAATCATGCATACCCCTTCCGCGTAGGTCGAGATTTGACTTTCAAGTGCTACTTGTTGACGACTGATATCCTTTTTTTTTCTACTATAGACGTCCTAGCAAGAATGATCCAACTGGCATTAGTTGTATTGTTCCTTTTGCCTCTCACGTTGACCAGACTGGTGAGTTCGATTGTGTAGAAACCTATGATGGTCTGGGGGCCATTGCCACTCATGTATCCGTTTTTCTTTGGTCCCCCAGAACACGATCTGGACATTATCGTCACCGAACAACGTCTCGCTGACGTTCGAGGTCTATCGCCACGCGAACGAGCCAAGGTGATCATTGAAAAGTGCGCTCATCCGGATTACAAGGATATATTGAGAGAGGTGAGTTAGTTCATGAGGATTGTTCTTTTTGAATTTTTGCTCGCTCGTTTTCTTGTGTAGTACTATGATCGTGCGCTCCATGAATGTATGAAGAGAGGAGCGGGGCATGAGCCTCATATGCTGAGGGTGCGTTCAATTCCGTTTGATTCGTTCACATCCTCTGACCGACTCGGGTGTTGATCAACTGTTTGTCGGTTATAGAACGCGTTTAAGTTCCATACGAACTTTTTGGAGCATGGACATATGAAAGTTCAGAGTTGGGATTGAGCGATGAGGTTCAAGTGTAGCAAGTTTACAGAGAATAGAATATAGAACATGGACGTGTTTTCTCGTTCCTTATACTGAGTATGTACTCCAGATATAAAGATGATTAATGTACTCTATAATTTATGACTATCATTCTGTTTTGTTCGTCTTGTTACACGACTTGTAAACCCCACATCAACCCGACTACTATCAATACTCCCATTATTTGAGACCAACGTCCAGCACAACCGTCTCTGATCGCACTCAATGCACCATTCGTCGTACTCTTCATATACTCGCTTATACCCAACACGTTCCTATCCTTTGACAGTGCCCGGACGGCATGATAATATTCGTACCCATTTCCTTGGTTGACATTCCCAGTGTTGAACGTGATTGTCGTTTCGAAACCGGTTCGAGATTGGTTATATAGAGATACCAATACGGACTCGGATCTGGAGGGTGAGGATGAGGATGAATCGAGGAGTTCCCAGTGTGTAGTTTGGGTATCGCCGTTCCAGGAGACGTGGATGGTTATGAGAGATGATGACGAGGATTGGATGAGGGATGTACTTGGAGACCAGGTTGGGGTACCTGTCCAGTTGAATCTGAGTATGCGGTCTTATGCCAATGAGTGGTAAGCAAAGAAAAAAAAAATCAAAATCAAAGATAATTAAAAACTTACATGCTTCGTTATTGCTTTCACCTATCACTCCGAACTGGGCGCTCCAGAGTAGATCACCTGTGGAGGAATGTTCTGCGTACCATGGCATATATCCCCATCTATTATATCCAAGTTAATGAGTCCATTTTACTACGTTCCACCCCTCGGAGAGGTGGCACTGAGGCAAAGCAATAGAGTACCACGAACCCGGATAAAAAGTTTCCATTCGGTTGGAGCTGGAAGCTCCCCTGGCTCTCCGACACGGTTCGGTTAGGCGAAGTGACGTCCTGCAAGAGCGAAACAGACATATCTGTAAAGTTAATACCGATGTATAATCCCCGAGAGTACGTTTCGTCGTAATGACCGTATTCTCCTGCATTATCGAATAGTCTATATGATGGTGAATATGTATCCACTGAGTCATTTCAGCAGTACTAAAGGTAATCCGATTCCGAATGCTAATGGCAGTCTCGGACTCACGTCATTGTAGCATAACTCTCATTTCTAGTGATCCACCGCGCATGATGCTGCCAGCTGAAATTGGCACCGTCTCCCATCGAGAACGAGGAATTGGCACCTCCGATACGCCAGATGATCTCTCCAGTTATACCATCGAGGTAGTACAGGGTGTAATAGTGCCGAGAGGAGATGAGAAAGTTTCCGTCTTCGGTTTTCTCTATCGAGTTGATGTGCTTTAACAGGAGGAGGCGGACCGGGATTCGATATAGAAAAAAGTGAGGAGATGTGAGTGAACGACAAGCCTGGGGAGGGTATTTGATGAACGTACGAAAAAGTCCCAAGCTTCGTCTGTAGATCCTCCTCCAGTCCCAATGCTGTTATAACACTCGCCGGGATCGACATGATCACTGGCGTACCATGTAAACAGAGGTTCGCCTGCAATCCCAGTCGACGGGTTGAAGATTCGTAAACAAATAACAAATCGAGTGAGCGAAATGATTGTTTCAGTGAATCCGAGTCCGACACAACATACCGCTAGTGATATTCAGCTCCTGAAGTACACTATCGAAGAGATATCCGGATTCCGGCCCTCCGTAAGCGGTGAGACTCGGATTTGCTTCACGCGTAAAGTACGCGGTCATGAGCCCAGTGTTGTTTGTGGTTATTCGGGCCTAGTTGGTCGAAAGGTCCATCAACCACGAAGAAGAAGAGACGGGAAAGAGAAAGACAGAAAACGAGTATTGTCTTCAAGTTTTTTACCTCATGAAAATCAGCATACGTCGATCCCGTTATTCCAGTCAAATTCGTCGTGCTAAAAAAAAAGTAAATAAATGTAGAAAATACTAAAACGCTCCGAGTCCCCAACAAAGCTCGAAAAAGAAACTCACAACTTTGCCACCAATATCTCTCATTAACAAGGTTGATATAGCCACTTCCTACACCAGACCCTAGCAGGTCTCCACTCCAAACAAGAAAGAGGGGTTCGTCTTTATATGTTTCCACTTGGAAAACGAGGGTTTCTCCGTATGTCGATGAAGCGTCCCAGATGAGATGACCGTCGTTATCAAAGATGTACGCGCCAGGGACTTTGGTGCTCGTGCCTGGGAAGTAGTAGGATGGAAGTCATTAGTTATAGAGCCCGCCCCCGCCCACGCGTTGACGTGACGCCCTGCTCACCTCGAGGTGAAGTGAACAAATATCCCGAATCGAGGGATCCTGCGCTTTTGTTCATCGGCTGGAAAAAGTTGAAGGCGACTCTGTTCGGAGGAAAAAAAGAAAGAAAAAATGAGTTACAGGTAATCCCGGTACGCTTTCAGGAAAAAAGCTTCATGGGGGACATTTACGGAGTAGCATTTGACGAAAAGAATGTCTGATACGGTCCTGTACTGTACGCCCCGATGGAATAATCGGTGCTTGCGTAGAAAATTGAGTCCGATTTGACGACGATATTCAACCGAGTCGGTGAGAGGGCAAGGATGAGTAGAAACTTTGAGAGGAGGGTTGATAGAAAATTTGGGGAGAGGGAGTAATAACTGATAGGGCTAGTCATTTTCCAGGTTCCGGAGAAAAACATGAGGAGGGGCGATTCAGATGAAGGGAAAAAAGAAAGAAAAAGAATGTTAAAAAAGTTTTTGATGAGGTGCTCCCCATAATAAAGTATTCCGCTTCATTCTATGTAATTTCTATCCGCAGCAAAAGGTGTTCGAACTTCGGGATTGGGCCCGGGTGAAAGTGTTATTTTTGGTACTCTCGCGATTTTCTTTTCTTTTCTTGGAATCTAGCTGTATTTGTTGAGCTTGACGTGGTTAGGATGATAATTATGGCCAACTTAAGCTTGCCACCGATAGTTATTAGCGAAGGAGAAAAGAAAAAAACCTCCCTTATACTGCATAATGGTAGGTGAGAGAGTGAGAGAGAGCTGCGGAGTCGGAGGGGTCATGCCAGCCTTTATCGTCGGATCAGATAAGATAGATGATAAGTAGATAAGATATCACGCCATCGGCTCGACGAGGGCCATCCTCCGACTCCTCGCATCAAATGTGGGGGAACTGCAGGCGAATTATGGTGAATAGTTTCAGGTCAAAGGATGAGCGCCATGTCTATATATAGCTCTAAGGTATGCACAGGAGAGATCGGATTCCGGCGGTGGAATTTCATGTATTGTGAGTTCATTTCGTTGAAAAATCACGGTAACTATGGGGGGTACCATTATCCAATTGTATACTTGTCAGTTTGAACAGAACAGCTATAACAGATCAAGTTCGCCTTGTACATGTGTTTGAAGCTGTCCAGTTGAATTTTGAAATGAATGACGCGAACGGCCCACAATACTGTCCAAATACAACAAGCACCGGATTCTCCATCACTTTCTTTTGCCTTTGTTTCTTCACCACTACTTTTCTTGTGTGTTTTCGTTCGTAGGTTTTCTGTGTGTCCGCTGGACGGGGTAGTCGGTGGGTAAAAAAACAACTTGCCATGAAAGGGGGCGATGATCGTTTACTTACATAAAATGGCTCGTGTTGTCCTCCTTTTTTTCTCAATTCCTTTCGTTCCTCTTTCGTTCGGTTTCTCTGGCTGGACGCCAGGTGTCTAGATCTCTTTCAACTGTGTCAGCAAATCCGAGTCCTTACTCGCTTCATACCATTACATAAATCGGAACCAACGAGTTGCAAATTGAACGGGTTTTGACTTGAAGAATGACACGCAACTTTTACGACTCGTTAGGCTGTCCTCAACCTTTCGATACCCAACGAAACTTTGTCACCTCCCCATGGTTCTCATCTTTAGTTCTAGCAGCAATCAGAGGGACTATTGCGCTATACACCCTCGTTACGCTCCTTGTCATCCTGATATTAGATTCGGTGTCTTTTCATAACGCCAAATCGTACGAGTTTTTTTTTCCTTTCTCCTGGTCGCTCTTTCCTGTTAGTTCTGATTCTGATTATCTGGATTTTGTTTCTAGTTACTTTTCCTTCTTCACGGAACTGACGTACATCGGGATATGCTCTTACTATTGGGCTTCGTTTACCCAAACTCTGGTCTATGCCCTTCGTCTCAGGCGAGCAACGTCCAGCAGTGGTTCAGCAGCAAGAAACCCCAATTATCCGTTACAGAGCTGGCCTAGGATCTTGCAGGCTTTACATGTGGTGTTGAGGACTAGTGTGGTTTCTTTCCGTGCGTGTCTCAGTTCGCTACGTCTAGTTTTTTGGTACTCAAAATTGAGGGGGATAGCTATCTTGGTAACAATTGTCTTTTGGGGTATTCTGGCATCTCCGTCTGTCTTTCGTACTACGTTCTCTGGTGAGCGTCGCTGTTCTTCATTATCCCCTTCGTCGTTCTCACCACCAAGTTCTATTCCCTCCCCTCTGTCTCTCAGATCTCTCGCTATACTAAAAAACATGTGAACTTTGAAGCATGGTCAAACATCTCCATCCACGCACTCAACACCGTCTGGTCCTAACGTTAATTATCCATTGCATTTGGGTGATCAGATTCTTTGAACAACTCAAGTAAGTCGATATTTTTGCCTATTTCTCGGGGATATTTATTGAGAATCAAGAAAGAGCACTCGTGGGTGGCGTTGCAAAATTTTTTGGTAAGACTCTGAAGTTATCGATTAAACGAGTTTTCGCTCCGCTATGGGCTAAGAATTTCAAAGAGGGAGACGGGTATAAATTTATCCGAGCCTCTTTTATCGAGCTGCTTCCCTCCTCCCCTCACCTTCAGCCTTAATGAGTAGAAGATATCGTTTATCCTTCTGACGTCTGCTTTGCTGGTTGGCACGTTGTCCAACTTGAAGATGGTGTCTGCGCACACAATCTCGTTTGATTTGAAACCTGAAAACATGAGGAAAAATAATACCTCGCTCGGTATTCTCCACACGCAACCGGATTCAATAAACATTGACTAAAACATTACGAGCCGGTTATTGGAAGGAGTAGAAGATTGGTCTACACCTGTGGTAAAAGGAGATCGTGTGGTGTGATTGATATATAACGCAGGGGCGGGAGCAGCCATGTAGCTATATCATATAGCGAAATTCAGTAAACAAGCGGAATTGGAATGGGGTTGAGACTGAAATACTTCTGCGAATCAAAACTCTTTCCTATTAACTCCTCCACGATTCCAGCTTCCTGAACTCTTCCTTTCCGAGTCCTTCAAGTCCTGCGAATCATCTTTGACTCGGAGGTCGACTGCTGCGGTCCATTCCGAGAAAAAATGTATACATATCATGCCCTTAGTATTCTAATTATTCGCGTCGATGAAAGAAGTCTTTGGCTTGCGACCAGAATTCAGAGAATGCAGGCAGAGAAACTGGACTCCACTTCGCTATGGAGGTATGCTGCTGTACCGGGTCGAAGACCCATTCGGAGGGTAAGTGTAAGTATCTTTTCAATTATTCGGGCTTGAGCAAAAAACGTCAAGCTGATGAGAGAACTTTACAAACCAATACTAACCATCAAGGAATCCCGACGTATCAAGAGGCAAAGGACATGAGTGGCCAATACATAGGTAATTAGCACCTCCCATCATGCAGGATACAATCTCTTTAACATCTGAACGTCAACGGCACCTCAACGCCTCGACGCCTTCAAGTTGCTATTTGGTTCGGGACGTTTGAAGAGTGTTTCAAATAGACTCTATTGTAGTGATGTTCTGCGTCTATGTTTTCAAGTTGCGTCCGCTCTGGAACTGGAACAATGGCAAATTCAGATTGTATTTTATCGGTGGACATTGGACAAGTTGACTCTAGCGGTAACTTTGAGAAGAATGGGTGCTCGAGGTACCACTTACTTGAGGAGCTCGGTCGACGGTGACGGTCATGCCAACTCGCTCTCGGAATGTTCAATTCACTTGAATGCGTACATGATGATATAAGTATAAATATTGTCAACTGACAACTCAGTGACTTCAAAAAGGCAAACTCAGTTGAGTAGTCAAATATTACAAGAAATATTACAAAAACTTTCAACATCTGCGAATTCAAATAAACAGATTAAAACTACGACAACGAGGCTTGAGATCAGCGGGCCTGAGGCAGGGACAAGAAAAACTTCATTGGGACTTGCAAACTCCCTCTAAATTTACGCAGAACTTTGAGTTTCCCTCCAGACTCATTCGACAGACGCCATCCCTCCGCGATACGACCGGCTTCTGTGTCTTGGAGATCCGATCCGTCCCCATCCATGGCTCGTTGTCGAGAGCGTCCATGGGAATGCTGCCCCTTGCCAGTCCCCTTTCCAGTACCGCCAGTACCTGCCGTCCACGAGACGACACCAGCTTGCTTGTCCTTCAAGGCCCGTTCATCCCTGGGCGGGGGTTTAAGAACGTACTCTGGGACTTTGATTTTGGTGGACCGAGAAAGCGACCAGATAAGGTCAGCTTCAGTCCCCATTCGCCGAAGAAGGTGTCTGGCGACTTTGAGATTCAACTCCAAGAGTTCTAGATGCGAGTTGACCTCCGTCCAGATGTTCCAAAGATCCCTCGCGTCATAGTTGTCGTCAACCCACGCTCGGCTCTGCGTTAACATTACGGTTTCTATAAATCGCAAAACCACGAATATCGGATGGGCGTATGTTTCGTAGGACCCCTGAGAAATTTCCGTAGGTTCTTCTTGAGTCTGAGGGAGAGTAGAGTCGTAGTACTGAGATCGTTGGCGTTTATCTGTGGGAACAGGGATAAATCGGTGCGCTGAACCTGATCTGGATAGAAAGCCAATCTTGTGGAGGCTCCCGTCATGCTAAGAACGTCAAACACGTTTGTTAATGATAACGATAGGACGGTTCGGAGCCTTGGAAGCGTAAATTGAAATAAAATGCTTACCAAGTGGGGGTGGTGAGTGCGAAGATGCTGGAACCAATCATACAATTCATTCAACTTGTCTCTGTCGTCCAGAAACGTAAGGTACGCGTCGAGGTCTTCTAGGACGGGCTTGTCCATTAAGAAGACCAAAAACAGGTTTGCATCCCATTTGATATGGATATTGGCCATCACTAAACAGGAGTGAAAAAAGTGATAAGAGATGGCCCTGAAACACAGGAAGAATGCAACTCACGTGGAATGAGATTCAACCGCGAGTTTCCACAAAACGCTCCTTGAACGGCCTTCATGATGCGAACGCGAGTCACTGAGGGGCATTTCACTTGAAGAAAGTGCGCGGACTGAAGTGGAACTTGCTCCCCCGTTACGGCACACATTAGTTTGTCGTTTCCAAGTAGAAAGGCCCAGAGGAACTTTTTGGACTGCTCGTGGGCTCTCCAGAAGAATGATCGTTTTTCTGTAGGAGGGACTGCAGGAGATACGCCGGTTTGCTTGGATTGACCAAACCGCGGACGAGCCGGACCACGAAGTTTGATAGATTCCGCAGTATCGTCGTCGTCAGCGGCGGTTGGGCCAAGAGCGACGCCCTCGTCGGAGGCTGAACCTATATGCACGTTGGAGAACCAGGTGTTCAATTGATCGATTTCACCGACAGGATTCACAGCCAGAGAGTTGAAAGGCCCATCACTAAACCAGAAGGGCGGATTCTCGACATTTTCCGGCACTACTCCTGGCACCGTAACGACAGAACGTGCATCATCTGCGAAATATTGGTCGTCGTCATCTTCCGGAGAAGTCGTAGCGGTGTCGGATGACGAATCAGGTGGTTCGACGTGCGGTTCGGAGGAAGACTCGACGGTCTGCGCAATGGACGAGTCGATCGCAGTGGATGGGTCTCGTTTAGCCTTCTTGAACCCATCAAAAATTTTGACAAGCGTTGGTCGAGGTTTGGTTGGGGTGGATGGATCCCTGTGAAATGTATTCGGAGGAACGCGGGTTTTGGTGCTTTTGGTTGGAGTTTTGTCTGCTTCCGAATCCATGGTGACAGAAAGGAAAAGAGAAGAATCAACATCACGTGATTAGCATGCCACGAGATCACGTCATCGAATAATAACAACGTCAGCAGGTAGAAAAATTGGTTCAAAGAGAGTAGCACCTCTCCTATTACTGTTGAAAGACGGAACCAACGCTAAAACGTCTACTGCTCCGAGAGTGCAGACGAAGTGTTCAAAAAATATCACCCGCACCCTGATCTAAAATTGGTTGGTTTAAAATCGGAAATCAGCACGAGTTTCCATCTGCGTATTCGTGTTTGACATACCTCTGGCTCCCTTTCTCTGAGCTATTCGTACAGCTGATTCAACCCTGCGTCGTCTCTCCTAACAATATCATTCCAAATCTAGAAAAATGACGCATGGCACTATGATGTTGTAGACTCGTTCCCAGTAGTGGTACCGGACCGTGACAGCCAGCTGGGACCGTCTACTGATGTTGATTCTCGAGGGAAACAAAAAAAAACACAGGTCTTCGATTTGTTTTTGTTGTTGCAATTACAACTTCACCTGTCATACCCACGACGTCGCTTACGCTCACCAAAATCTCCCAAGCTTGAAGCCAGGTATAATAGAGTCCGCCTTTTCATTCAGTCCTTGATCCATCCATCCAGTAATCACCTTCAGCCGAGGAACTTTGACGCAGAACGTTTTGAGTTCTTCCGGGGAAGATATCCGTATCTACATTCCTCCAAGAGTTCGTCGAGTTGAACACATAATCGTATTGAAAATAGTAACTAAACAAGAAACTCAAACGTACAAGCTCGAGCTCGAGGTTAAAGATAATCCTCTCCTCGTCTACACTGTGTTCCATAGGAACATCGACGGCTTTCATAGCTGAGCCCTCAGTAGACAAACAATTCATTAGAAAACGGCAATAATTGATGCTTAAGTCGTGTGGGACTCGCCGGACTCGACGCACCTGATATTCAAGTTGGATCAAGAAGAAGTTCGTATCGTTTGGCGATATCTTGAGACGAGTAAAAAAAAACCACACACAAGCTAGAAAATTACACGCACCCTTTGGATCAAGATCTTGCCGATCCGCACCATCAGCAAATTTGCACAAGTATGAGAGTATGAGGGTATGGCGCACATACTGCTCATACATCAAACTCGGGTCTGCTTCCATACATTTTCGTATGGACTGTATGGGACCGAGTTGATGGAGGTTGATGGGGACTTGGCGCAAAATAAAAGTCAATCCCGGGCCGCGGGACGGGGTCGGAACGTCGGCATTGAAACTGTACAGTCATAAAACCACGGTCACCTGATGTATTGGTTTTCTAATTCGCCTTGAGTGCGTCGTCTCCCGGTCAACAACTCCGAATCACTCCCAGTCGACAACTCAACTCCTTTTCGCTCACCACTACTACAAGTTATCTCATTTCTTTTCTCTAGGCTGGCTTTTATTTGGCAGGAGGATGATTGAGAGGGAAGAACAAGTGGCCTGGGGGTGTATTGAGGGGGATGTTGTTCAACAAGATGCGAGGCTGTCATTTTTTTTTTTCCGCCAGTGGAACTTCGCTCTCACCTGGCTAATTTTAGTGCAGCTTCGCCAGTGTGCGACTTAGACACTGTGCTCCTCTTCAACACGCTGTCACCATATGGTGACGCCAGACTGGGTTTTCGGATTTCGGAGTAAGAATGGCGTTCTGGTGCGTTTTTATATATTCCATCTTTTCGGTGCAATCCGCTTACCATTCTTGATATATAGATATACGTGTCGTGTCGAGTATTCCGGTGTGTTTGCTCATATATCCTCATTGCACACGTTTGATTATGCTGACCATTGTCGAATCTTTACAGATATACACGCAGTCTTGAGTACAGATTGAAGGTTGCCGTGGTGTGCGTTCAGTTAGCTAGTATATAGTATGTGTATTTATGTATGTAATGGAATATACCAAGCGGTTTTCTGTATTCTTCATGTGTGTTTTGGGTTGTATGAGGTGTATGGCCCCGCATGGGTTCCATACTCACCAGACATCCCAGAGCATGTATGGAATTTATGTACCCCCTCCTTTTCCATACTCGTATGGACACCGTATGGGGAGTATGGTGCCATACTCCCCATACTTTTGCGAATTTGCTGATGATGCTCCTACAGATTTCACGTAAACCATCCATCGCCTAGATAATGAATGAATATTAGAGCAGATAACTTCTCGTCGTTGATAAATGAATCGATGGATAGATATGGCTGATGGAAGCAAAGAAACAAAAACGGAGACTAACCTCGCCGGCTCGCAGAATAGATATATATTTCTTCGAATCCGACCCCATCATACGTAGCTCCCTAAGCAGTCAATCAATAAAGATCAAACCCTTCTCTCTCTCTCTCTCTCTCTCTATCCTACAGTTGGCGTAACGACACTCTTTTGATCGCCGAAAATGATTCAGGCCCTCTTCGACCAACAAGTCACCTCTGAATGATCCTATCCGAATAAAATAAAAAGTCTCCTCTAGATGTGTCTTTATTACGACTTATAGTGTATAGTATAGCGCTTCAAGCTGGGCCGTTTGAGGAAGGGTGAAAACCGATGATGATAAGGAGCGATTGTCGGATGAGGATGAAGATTCAGGGGGGAAGGTGCGCTATGCTGGAGAGACGGTTGAGGATGAGGAGCTGCCAGTGGTGGAACTACTAGCAGCAGACGATGGGGGTTTCATTTTGTCCTGCGATAGCGCGCAGAGTCGAGACCGGATTGTTGCATAGTCCTTTGGCTGATGGCTTGGCACGCCTGCACTTTCGCTGATCCTACGAAATTCCTTTCCAAAAAACCGCGAATCATAAGTCTTTAACTTCAAATTACCGACCACAACGACCACAACTCACCCACCACGTGTTCTTGACTCGAATCCTCAGACTCCGATTCTCTACTGGACACATGTTCATCTTGGAGCCACTCTCGCATGATATTAATAGTAGCATTGAACTCCTAAGGATTTTAGAAGGGAACACAATGCGCGCCTGAACGAAGCTATACCATGAAACATATATCAGAAAACAAAATGACTGCGCGAAGAAAACTTGAAAGGGGAGAAAGGACGTACTTTCGTAGCCGACTTTGGCAGAGAATCTTCAGAATGCAGCAACAGAGGGCGCAATCATTTCTTTTTTCAAAGATAAATGTGTCAGTATGCCATACTAGGAGCATATAAATTATTAGTGAATGGTATCTGGATTGATATTGACATAGCCTGGAGAAAATGTTTGTAAGAAATTGTCTCCTCCCCAGATAAGAATTAAACGGAAATGGTACGTTATAAAAAGAAAAGGTAGTTGTTCATGGCAGTGAGATCAACTAGCTGATCTTCGAATTCTTTGCACGTCACGGTCATACTGCGTTTTGTGTATTCTCGAGGGTTGAAAGAAGGGCGAGAGCTTGGTATCGATTCTTATGAAGATGGTGATGCTAGGAGGGTTATTGGGGCTTGTAGGGTCTGGATTAGGGTCCAAAAAAATGGAAATTAGGGTAGGGGTGAGAGTAGGGATGAGATGCGGAAGGTAGGGTAGGGGTGAGAGTAGGGATGAGATGCGGAAAGTAGGGTAGGGGTGAGAGTAGGGATGAGATGCGGAAGGTAGGGTAGGGGTGAAAGTAGGGATGGGATAGGGAACGTAGGGTTCGCAGGAAGAAGGTAGGGTAGGGGTGAGAGTAGGGATGGGATGCGGAAGATAGGGTTGGTCAGGGATAGCAGGGAACAGGAAAGCAGTTTGGAGTTTGGAAGAGCAGTACTGTAGTGCACTGTACAGGTATCGTCTTAGAGAACACACAAGTACTTCATGGCCGTTTGAGATGGGAGAAAGAATGTGCAGACTAAGAAAAAAACTCGCATCAAACCCACTCATTGAAGGATGTGTATGTTACTTTCTAATGACAGGTCAGCCTGTTTTGTGCATTAGTGTCTGAGACTCCGTCCAAGACAACAACGGCTGAGGCTGACTGCTTTCGCCTCCCTCCAAGACAACAACGGCTAAGGCTGACTGCTTTCGCCTCCGTCCAAGACAACAACGGCTGAGGCTGATTGCTTTCGTCTGACGCTGAGTATAACTGCTTTCGCCTCTGTCCAAGACGACAACGACTGAGGCTGATTGCTTTCGTCTGACTCTGAGTATCAAACTGCTTTCGTCGGGTTTGCAGTACAGATAATACTGCATTCATGGCCGTCTGAGATGAGAGAGAGAATGTGAAGACTAAGAAAAAAACTCGTGGACGGCTTTGCAATGCTGTGACTGGAAGTCAAACCCGCGCCTCTCAATGCCCACTCATTAAAACATGTGTGTGTTACCACTACACACTCACAGCTTATATCTTCTTCCCAAGTATCAAATGATCTAAGAGTATTTCAGATTCTTTCAGGTTATTTAAAAACATTTACTCTTATCCCAGATGTAAAATTCAAAAAAATGTTTCCCAGTAGATACAAAATGATGCATTATTGTCGCTCAGCCTACTTTATAAATACAAGAATATCTTCAAAATATCTAAGAGTATTTAAGATTATTTAAGATTATTTAAGGTTATTTAATAACTTTAACAATAGTTTTGCACTCATCTGACGATATGGATATTGATACTGCGCTCGTTGGACAAGTGCAGGGTGCAGTATCAACCGAAGCGTCACGTCGGATAAGTGCAGTATTGTCAACTGTGCACTCGTTTGACGCCCACGAGCGCAGTTGTCGTCAGACGAAAGCAGTTTCCGTCTCAGACGTAACGAGTGAAATATTGTCCAAAGCGGCAGATAATCATTCTCACTGTACTTGGACGATACTTCTCAATCATTACATCTTCCGTCAAAGACGTAACCAAATGCGAGCCACAACGTCTGAGACGGAAGACGCAATGAATGAAGTATTGTCGTTCACTAATATCTGGTGGTTCACAATAATGGTCATAATGCATATTTTGAAAGTTTACCTGTCTACTGGGTTCAATTCAAAGCCAATCGACTTTCTGTCTTCTGGGATATGAAACATGGACCATTTTGGGACCTGAGTAGCACCCTACCTTTATTACGTAATCACTTCTGCTGACTTCAGCGTCCAATATAAAGTGGCTACTATTTCGGCACATCTCCCCTTCCAGTGTGCCAGCGCCTTACTCTGCACCTTAGTATGTGCTTGAAAATATGTTCACGTGACTTATTTGGACCTGAGTAGCTTTTATTTTATCAGGCTTGATGGGCTACAGCTCTGGGAAATGGCAAAAGATTACACACAATACTCATTTCTGATATACCAAAATGACCCATTGGCCAGCATAGTCCAATACCAAAATTCAAAGAGCCAGTGCATGTTCAGAGCCTCAATTAGACCCCAAGGGTCATGGATATGCACTAATCTCACCTGAGTACAGCCTCTAGCTCCTCCTACAAAATTCTCAAATAAATCAAAAATAAATCTATAATAAAAAATAAAACCATTGGCCAGCATAGTCTAATACCTAAAAATAGACCACCGGTGCATGTTCAGAGCCTCAATTAGACCCAAGGGTCATGGATATGCACTAATCTCACCTGAGTACAGCCTCTAGCTTCCCCTACAAAATTCTCAAATAAATCAAACATAAATCTATAGTAAAAAATAAAACCATTGGCCAGCATAGTCTAATACCAAAATTCAAAAGGCCAGTGCATGTTCAGAGCCTCAATTAGACCCCAAGGGTCATGGATATGCACTAATCTCACCTGAGTACAGCCTCTAGCTCCTCCTACAAAATTCTCAAATAAATCAAAAATAAATCTATAATAAAAAATAAAACCATTGGCCAGCATAGTCTAATACCTAAAAATAGACCACCGGTGCATGTTCAGAGCCTCAATTAGACCCAAGGGTCATGGATATGCACTAATCTCACCTGAGTACAGCCTCTAGCTTCCCCTACAAAATTCTCAAATAAATCAAACATAAATCTATAGTAAAAAATAAAACCATTGGCCAGCATAGTCTAATACCAAAATTCAAAAGGCCAGTGCATGTTCAGAGCCTCAATTAGACCCCAAGGGTCATGGATATGCACTAATCTCACCTGAGTACAGCCTCTAGCTCCTCCTACAAAATTCTCAAATAAATCAAAAATAAATCAATAAAAAAAATAAAACCATTGGCCAGCATAGTCCAATACCTAAAAATAATCGGCCAGTGCATGTTCAGAGCCTCAATCAGACCCCAAGGGTCATGGATATGCACTAATCTCACCTGAGTACAGCCTCTAGCTCCTCCTACAAAAATCAAAAATAAATCAAAAATAAATCTATAGTAAAAAATAAAACCATTGGCCAGCATAGTCCAATACCAAAATTCAAAGAGCCAGTGCATGTTCAGAGCCTCAATTAGACCCCAAGGGTCATGGCTATGCACTAATCTCACCTGAGTACAGCCTCTAGCTCTGTCTATAAAAATCTCAAATAAATTAAAATAAATCTAAAATAAAAAATAAACTGGATCATATACAATTGACTGGCTATTGCAAATAGCTAAGTTTAAGTGGCTGGCACATATTCAAGAGTTCACTTAGATCATAGGTGTCATGACTAGCTACTTATCTCACCTAAGTGAGGCTGCAGACTCCCGCCTCAAAAATAAAACCAAAAACAATTTAAATTTAATAATAAAAATACATACTGAGAAACACCAAAAAATAATAGTAACAACTCACCGCGAGTTGTGGCATATTGTAGTGCCTGTATTATAATGAATGTGCAGGTCGCCAATAATAATCCTGCTACTGCCATGGAAACACCGGATTTGCATGGTCTAAGTATACTACTCGAGTATATGCGTCATTTTTAAACACTCACACACTTCAAAGATTATAAAGATATCACATTCAAGTGGTATAGTATACAGTGCACAATATGTCCATGGGATTCCACCAAAATAAAAATAAACATAAAAATAAAGAGTCTACTCGTCCTCAATCCTGTCCCCATCCTGATCCGATGCTTCCTCGTCCGTATCTGCCTCATCCCCCCACTTCCAGTACCGGTAGTTCTCTAAAAATTCACGAATGTACCATTCAGCGTCGTCTCCACCAAGAATGCGAACGACGCGTAGAACAAGCTCATAGCTATCCAGGAAATGTGCTTGACCAAAGCCCTTATTTTCGATCTCGGCCATAACGGAATGGAATACTGCGGCCAGCTGCTTGGATAGGCGAGGGAACCCAGAAGGCGCACATTTGAGAAGCGTAGGATCAAGGAGAACTGTGGGTCCAGTCTGAAGAGAGACAAATGAGTGACCAGAGCTACGAAACTGGTATACACACCGCAATATATAGATAAAACAACCTCCGGCGTTGATCCATGATTTTGTTGTGCCGAGTACGGAAACGTTTGACAATCTTGCCACGGGCCACAGCTTTTGCTCGATCGTTCAGGTCGTCGTCGTCGTCGATGTTGTCGAATTCATCTTGGTAAAGCTTCTGAGCAATATCAAGACGGAGTTGTCGCTTGATCGCGTCGTCTTGATTGCGCCAGTCGTCGTAAATCCGGATAGCCTCGATGTTCCGGACCACAGAGTGAATGTAGGCGGAGATGGTACTGAGGTTAGACGAGCTGGTGAGGAATAACTCGCGTTCGTAGAGGCGGGTTAAGGGATCTTCCTCATTGCTGATAATCTTTGCCTTGCTTGCCAAGCTCAAAAAGTCCGATCCAAGGAAATGTCGCTCCCGAAAAGCCGCCGTCTAAAGAAGAATCAAAAGTCAGTATGCCGGCAAAGGAGAACATGTAAACCACGCACAATGTCCTCAGTAGAAGCCAGCTTATATCCATAGATGGCCCGATTCAGCGCAGCAAGTTCGTCGTCCAAAACCTTTTTATGATATCCTCCGCTCAAGACAACTTTGACGAGATCGGAAATTTCGTAGACGGGTGGAGTGATGACAACGTTGAGGGGGTCGTCGAATACCACTGACAGATACCCTTGTAGACCAGGGTCCCGGTCGGCTTCATCTTCGTTGTTGTTATGGCGTTGATGTCTTTGACGTCTTGGACGATCCTGGCTGCTGTCCAAGTCCGAAGAGTTGACAGAGTCCGGAGAGGAATAGTCATCTGCATATGTCCATGTCAGTTAAGCCCTTTGTCAATATATCCTTTGACTACGCACAGTATTGAGAAAGCACGTCATTTACAAAGTCTTCATCATCGGGGTAATCTCCATTGGCCAGCTCTCGTAGGCCCGCTGTAATATCCAGTGATTGCCCAGATGCCCTACCAACCCTTACGAGCATGTCGTGAAAGACGGCTACCGTTTCGTCCGACTCTTCAGGACCAGGAACCGAGATTCCTTGAAGCATCTTGAATACGCGCTTGGCCACGCGTGAGATGTGCGCGAATTCTTGCAGAAGGGACATCGGATGCTGGGACGAGGTTAAGTGGAGGGCTGGTGGGTGAGATAGGGTATGTGAGTGGGCGGGGATGGGTGTATGCGGAAGAAAGAAAGTAAATGAATGACCCGAAATCGGGTTAGGCAAACCGTGTCACGTGATTGTTCAGTCAAACCGCTCGAATTCCTATATTTTTTTGTCACAAGAAAATCAGCCATATAACGATTGTAGGTAACATACAAAGGTGTTAAGAGGGATAAAAAATATGTTGAAAAAATAGCTAGCCCCATATACGAAACTTAGCCAACGCCCTTGCCCAATGATTACGCCGATCCTCGGCATACCTTTCCTGCTCTTCCTGGGTTGCGCCATTCAACAAGTCCTTGTCGTTACAAAAACCATTATTCTTGAAGCGGAACAGAGCTCCAGCCGAGTATTGAGTAATGGAATATCGCTTCTCACCTGTAGAATGTGAGTACCAGAAAAAAAAGCTAACGATTCCGACATACCAGGTGCTATACTGAGATTTCCATGGCGAACAACCGCAGATAGCACAATAGCGCTAGTAGCAACGGGAAAACGGACGACGAGATGGAGGCCGGGTGCCCAAAACTGACCTCCTTTCTTGTCGTCAAAATCCCCGAAGCAAGTGATGACGCAACCCCCGGGTCCATAATTCTTGTCATCTACATGATCGGCAGCGACGGTTTGAGGGCCAAGATTGAAAGTGGTGGCGGCAAAGACGGATTTGGCAAAGTTTTTCCGTAAAGAGGGGTCCCGCGTACGGAGGGCAGCATCGTTTGCTTCGTATTCCCTATACATGGCGGGGTTGAACCTTCGAAAAGCTGCGTTGGTGAGTCCAGAGACGCGGCGAATGGCCTTGTTGGCAAGAAGAGCGTCCAAGATCTCGAGTTTGCGAGGCGAATGCTTGACGTTCGTGGGCTCTTTCTACCAAACGTCCATCACCAGACGGAAAGAAAACATGAAAAACCAGAAGAAACGCACCTGGCCACCTCCGTGCGCATATCCCACTGCAACCGTTGAAAATTTTCCACGCCGATGAACCTTTTCTTTGGAGGTTAGAGGGATGGCGGATCTTGCCGCCTCGAGGATACGGCAGATCTCAGCATTGATATCCTCCTGCCAACGAGGATCCCGCGGGTTACCTATGAAGCAAAGAAGCCCTTGACCGTGTCGATCGGTCACAACAAGGTTATGGCTGGAAAGTAGTGGAAGGAGATGTCTGTGAACGGGAAGGAATATGGAAAAAAAAACACAAAAACATACCTGCCGTCCCAGTCTACGCAATGGCTGTCTGCCAAGATACGTTCGCGACTCCACCCGCTGCACTCCGATTGACTCCGTTTGCCCTGGTAGCCGGTACTCGCGACCGGGAGGGTCAGAATCTCAGTATCAAGCCTGACAAGTTCTGATTCATTGACTCGTTTCTCCCCGATCGCCTTGGAGTATGATTCGTCACTCCGCTTCATCCTCTTTTTCAACCGCAGGTTGTCCTTATACGCATGTTTTTTCTTCTTCCTCTGGGAATTATCTGAGGTACGTTTCGATTTTGTGACGGGATTGTTCAGAAGGGAAGGATTTGTAGGGGTAAGTGGGGATAAAGAGCGTCGTGATTGTGCAGAGTTTGGGGATGAAGTATGGTACGTGTGAGGCGCGGACGTGGCGGTAGAAACCTCGTAGGGAGTTGGTAGGACAATCTGAGGTTCCGAGACCATGTGAGGCAAGGCTGAGGGATCTTCGTCGCCCGAGTATTCGTATTCAGTAAGCTCTCCATCAACAATATCCCTTTGAAGCTCTGCAATGAGTGAAAGGAAACGTCCCTCTTCTGCCGCGGTAAGCTCGACGTCTACGTCTTCCTCCGCGGCATCCTCCTCGTCATCAGACTCATTTCCATGCGTGACTCGGACGAGATCTTCCGTGGCAAGCAAGTCCACAAGATCCACTCCGACTCTGATGCCCTTGAACCCTGGATAGACAAGGGAAATGATAGCCATTAGCATCACCATGCATAAGGACAACAGTAAAACGAATAACGAGGGCCTAAAATCTCTGTAAAGCATGAGATTAGAGTGAGTGCTTGATGTCTAGCATCTGACACGGCCCAGGATGGTTACATCTGGTGCTTCGACGATCAAGCACCCCGCCTGTCTCTAGCCGTCAGTCCATTGGGCGGCGCGTAGAATAGCCGCAAACTGGCATTTAGCACCCCTGAGGCCGACGAGACGCGCGTAGCCTAATATAGCCGTGCGCGAGCAAAGAAACAAGAAAACAAAATAAAACACATACCAGGTACCATTATCGAGGGCGGCCAAGGATCGTTACAAGAAGCGCCAGGTGTATTTGCGGCAGTGGTAGTGATTGAGGTTAGGGATCAACAAACAATCGTGACTAGGCTGCGTGAGAAAGTCACGTGATCGCGAACACGAATATTAACAAGCGAAGCAAAGCTTACCGAAGATTTACTTCCTTCCTCTTCTCTTTCCATCACAACTCAGAGTAGCGCGGCAAGGAACGTCACCTTGAACAGGTACTTGCATACCAAATGTCCTTTCGGATTCAGCCCTTTCTCCATCCATGCCTAGAAAGAAAAGTTAGACGCTAGAAGAAGAGATAAGGTGAATCTCACCTTTTCCACGACGTATAGTCCGTCATAGCGGTAGCCCTCAGTCGGGGCATAGGCTGACGTCGACTTAAATCCACGAATGACCCTCACAGGCTTTCTCGTCTCAGACGACCTCTGACAGAGTGAAATATATCAGGTATGCATTTTGGCAGCTCCCAGAAGGTTAGATCGTACCTTCAATGCTGCGTTAAACTGCACGAGCGATTAAAACAGAGCGCGTAATAACCAGCATAAACACTTACAGAATTTTCGAAGGTCTGATCCGAGCTTTGAGGTGCAGTTCGAAGCTGTTTATGGTTTATCAGCGTGGACTATAATTCCTTGACGCTAGACGACCAACATTTTTGGGATTGTCTTTAGTCCCTTTGAGGTCGCGACCACCTTTATAAGCATAATGAGCGATATGTTACGGGAAAGTAAAGCAATCAGTAGGCGTTCAAGTACCTGAACCAGTGTATGTGCTTTAGGGATGTTAGTTTGAACATTTGCACAAGTAGTCCCAGTAGCTCACAATGCATATCCTTCATCGACATCATCGTCGTATCCACCACTTAAAGCCACACTGTAGGCCCCATTTGAACCTCCAGAAATACCTCCAACCCAAGGTCTGCAAACGCTGTGAGATACCGTTGGAAGTCGATTTTCAGGACTTACGCGTGAATCGAATCGGTGCTGCAGCCTTGTCTGGTCTCCCACCATGTTCCAACATCAATTCCTGGAATAGAGCCAAATGTTTTGCTAAAATTCGGATCAGTTGAAGAGAAATTACAATGAAAAACCTGAGGTCTTACGGGTCATATTTCCTGCGGCCATCTTCGCGCCCGAGTGGCCCAGTGTTACTGCTCTTTCGTGTCCCGGCTTTCATTGAGATGGGAATGTTTTCTACGGAGCGCTTCTCTGTATTGTAGTCGATAGCCTTGCCTTGATTACGTGTGCTTCGACGAAGAGAGGAAGCCCCCTGTTCCGTTACCGAATCCACCTCGCGGTTTAACTTTTTTGCAGCTGGTGTACCGGGGTCATCGCCTTCGGTCCCAGTCTGTGAAAATGTACGCTTTTTTGGCGAAGCTTTGGCTTTTGGTTTTTGAATCTTTTCCACGGGCTCAAAGAAGGGTTTGTCGAGACCCAAGTCTTTCAGTAGCTTTTTATTCCTGCACAGTGTGAGTGAAGGGCCTAGGCAATATAGAGTTCGATGCACCTTTCAATATTCGCAAGCCGCTGCTTTTCGTAAGCGGACATTGCATCTAGGACGTTGGAAGACGGAGGCAAAAGAGAGAACAAGCATCGCGTGACGGTGGGGCGCAATACCACGTGAATGTCACTGCCTGCGCGTTTAAACTTGTGTCCAATTTAGGGGGCAAGAACACGGCCGTTCCTCAATGGGACCCCCGCCGCGTATTTATCTATATATCTATATACATACATGATAACAGACCAGCTGACGCTGCCACCAAATCATTTAATTCTTTTCAGACGTTCCGTATTGCGGAACAGTCTTCCATCCAAACCAACTGTCTTCTGCTCAATGGTATCGATGCGCTTGTTCTGACTCTGTAGCTCCTGGTTCATGGCCATACCGAGGGTCTTGAGGCGTTGAGTCATGGAACCTATCTCGTCTAGATTGTCATCGAGTTCGTCTTCAAGCTCGTCGTCGGATGCATTGGACTCGAACTGGTACTGCTTGCGTGCCTCCTGCCTCCGCCCTAGCTGTTCGGCATTCCGATACCGCGCAGCGACAGAGCCAGATGAGAGAAGTTCCTCTTCGTCCCTACGACGTCCATAACCCTGCGCACGGCCGATACGGATTTGGCTGTGGCGAACGTCCATCATGGTCTTTTCCCGCTCTGCCCGATCTTCTACATATCGGGCCTGAATTTGGCCTGAATTTGGCAGCGCGTTTAGCGTCTTTGTTGAATACTACAACCGGTCTGAAAATGGAACGGTTAAGTTGCTTCAACTCGTCGGTCTTGTCGTCGGCCCTAGACCACTTGAATCAGGATGTGACCGGGCCAAGAACTAGTATACGATACCTAACAGAATGCCCTTTGGACACATCCAAGTGACGCTCTGTGTTTGCGAGTCGCTCTAGGGGAGGTTAGATTCAGAACTCTGGCACACCGAGAAAGGCATTGGCAACCATACCCGATTGATCTCCAAGTCGGCCGAGCGTGTTGCGCGCAGTTTCTTCAGCTTCTCTGGCAAGCCGGAGAGCATTTCGGGAGGACTGAACGCTTTCTTGCTTAACAGAGCGAATCTGCCGTTTGATGCCCTCGACTTCGTCCTCGTCCTCGTCGCCGGCACCTGGCGGAGAACCGTCCAAAAAGCGACCGGGGGTAGCCTGTGAGGCGTTGTGTCCCCCAAAGAGTTCGCTACGGTCATGGTCTAGGTTTCCACCGCGGGTATATACGTCTCCAACGCCTCTGTTCCGGCTATAGCTGTCTCCAACAGAGGAATTATTATAGGTACTGGCCGAAGTAACAGAAAGAGTGCTATTGCTGGGAGTCTGACCAGCAGACTCGACGGGAGGGATGGGCGAGGAATTCTTCCGCCAAACATGGTGCAAGAGAGACAATAATAGGTATATCTGATCACGTTTCTCGGATTCCACTGCCTCTGTTATCTATTCTGCTCTACGTTTGGATTTCGTTTCTTTCTTTACAACATCCTTCTTCGTTTTACCCACCACGGTGACACCCTTTCCTGCCTTGACGACACTCTTTAAAGCATCCTCTTTTTGCTTCTTCAAGCTACCGCCCTTTTGAGCCCTCGCGTACTTGTCCGTACTTTTGTCGAGAGTATCTCGAGCTTTTTTCTTGGCTTTCCTTTCCTTCCGATGGAGAGCTTGCTTCTCCGCAGGCGTCAACTCATTTCTAGCTCGCAAGTCCGAAGATGAGAGAGCAAATACTTCCTCAGGCGCCAGCATAGTGGAGACTGACTTGGCCGTCGGAAGCGCAGACTCTATGGAAGCTGTCGACACGTTGGAGATTGTCGAAATTGTTGCTTTGGGCTACAGGAAGATGAGCGCGGAGAAAAGCTTGGAAGAAACAAGCGAAGCAAAGCTTACCGAAGATTTACTTCCTTCCTCTTCTCTTTCCATCACAACTCCGCAAACACTCACCCTTTCGCGATTCAGTGACCGAGTTTAGGATGAGAAAGCGGAAGGAAGGAGAGGGCTGTTGATAGATGCTGGTCGATCAGAATTGATAATGTTAAACTACCCTAAAGCTACACAGGAATAGTAGAATGCGTTTACAAACTTGATATGATTTGGAATGTCATTAGGCCCATTTTTTTTCTCTTGTAGCCACTGCGCCAGCCTCTGACTCGTAGTCCATGGACTCAGCCCCAACCTACTTGCCACCTTGACGACTCTATCCCTACCCATCCAGATGTTGGCTACAAGTCGCGGAATCAAGTACGGACATAAGTTATTGAACGGGCAATCGACTGGCGCCGCTTTCTTTTTTTTTGGAATATTTGGATGATTGCATGGCTCGCGAAACGGAATCCAACATAGAAAACAGAACGCTCGAGACCACTGTTGAGGCATCGACATGGACTCGAACTTTTGACAAACGGTTTCAAACTTGACGTTGTCCTTCCAGATGGACTCATGTATTCCAGAATGAGTTTTGCCCTGTACGAAACATTCAACGCACCCAAAGCCCCTGATTCTATCCAATACTGCGTTCAGTACTTCCAATTCTCCATCGGCATCATCAGAGGCTTTCTTGAACGCGATAGATGAAGTCTCGATGGTCATTGGAACACCGACGTCTGAAGTTACAGAAGTAACCAGAGGAATATCGATGCGAGCTGCGCCAGGCCCCTCATACCATTGCGGATAGTCATTCATTAACTGATAAAAATATCACAAATCTAGGAAACTCGTATGAGAAGATTAAACACGAACCTTTACGCAGTTCTGACAGAGTCTAGCTCCCAATGCCGCACACGAATGTGCCTCTCTGTCATATGGTGACTCCATCATCCTCAAGCACAGCTCACTCGAGTAATACAAACCCAAAGCGGCTGCTCCTTCGACATCTTTCCTCCCCCGACTTGTGTATGGATCATGCGAGTAAATCGCATGACAAAATCCTACGTCTCCGTCTCTGGAACATCGACCATCTTCTTGCTTTTTGGTAAGAAGACCAAGGGGATTCACTGTCACCACATGTCTCACGCAACCTTGATCAATACCTTCCCCGCACGCCGTGGTGGACACCATCCACAAAGAGCGCCCATCCAAAAATGCATCCAACACCTCCTTCTTAGCATCTGGATCCATTTCTGCGTGGTATTTTGGAATACCAAGTCGTTCTGATATAGGAAAAAGCTCCTTATGGATGTCATGGACATAGATGAGTCCACGTTCGTCGTCTCTCAACGGAGACAAGGAATGGAAATAATCGCAAACCTCCTCGACCACCGAATCTTCATTGACCTTTTTCTTGCTATATACGTGATTCAATCGACCCGTGTATGATCGTATCTCTCGTACGAGTCCAGGAGCAGAGATTCCCAGAGATTCGAGAACAAGAGGCATGTCGGAAGGGGGGAGGGTGGCCGATAAGAAAGTGTAAAACTTTCCGAGTGATGTGAGGTAAATTAATCGCTGGAACTCGCTGCGCCAAGAAGGGTCTGTAACCAAGTGATGAACTTCGTCGATAAATATGCGTTCCAATCGACGCAAGTTTTCTGGCAGATTCAAAAAGTTGACAAACTCCCGAGTCCCAGCGCAGTGAGCAGGGACGATAATAAGATTTACGTCGCTGGGGTGAGCAGAGCTCGAGGGCCAAACCAAGGTCTGATATGGCATCTTTTCTAGTCGCCGCATCATATCTTGAGTGAGAGCGACCAAGGGAAGTATAACCACAAAGAGACGAGACGGCATAAGTACCGGTGCTGAAAAAAACACCAGACTCTTCCCACCACCAGTAGGTAAGATGACGAACACGTGCTCTTTATGCAGCGTCGACGCGACTGCCTCGGCTTGCGCAACAGAGAGCCATTTTGGTTCCTTTACCTCTGGACGTACACTGGCCATGATATATCTGAGCAAATTCGGATGGACAAAAAGAGGGGGAGAAGGGTATTGAGGAATAGAGGATGAATCGGACAGAGTGCCAACAATTTGATGAACGCTCGAACTGCCTACTGAGCGGATAGTGGTTTCGAGACGGTCCATCATTGAATCCAACTTGTTCATGATTCGATCTTCCGTCTTTTGAAGAATAGGACCCACGACTCGTTCAAAAGTGTCTCTGGTAAATGGAGTAGCACCATTCGACTATCAAGATGAACACGTCACTAAGTCTCGTAGGAACAATCATTCAGGTCAACTTACTGAACAATCCACAGCCTTTTTGCGATGATGGGGGTGAATAAAACCAATCTCCCACTGCCAAGCTAAGGCTATCCGCTGCGACTGTTGAATAACGTCCGGTGAGATAAAACGAGTCGCATTTGAAGTAGAGATTGCGTAATGAGAGTGCGCCACTCGAGTGGAGTGACCGTGCATACCATGAACCGCGTCAGTGTCATCCGACTCGCGATCCTCTGGGTTGTCAAATGAAAGATTGCACTTTTGAGTAAGAAGAGCCTTATCTAGCTGTCTAAAATCGCGAAGTCCCAGTGTCAGGCCGAGAGTGCTACGAGTAATGTTTCCCAAGATTTTGGAAAAATTCTTCGAAAGCAATGGCTTCCCGTAACGGACAAATACCTGATACAAGTAGTTATCTGCGTCCTCTTTTGCCATTCCGATATACATCCCGATATGAGCTGCAGCGTAATGAACCGTAGTGAGGACCAGAATAAGCACACGAGAGATTTGGAATGCGAAACATCTGAAGATAGCCTTGGAGTAACCTTTATGGCTTGACGTTTTTCCGTACACAAACTCGAACCCGGGAATGCCATTGATACAGTGAAGATTTTTGGCGTGTGAAGGGTGATTGGCATAATACAAGAACTGCCATTCCGTTCCTCTTGCAGATCCTGGGCACGTAACGGCACAAAGGTACCATAGCACGTTTATCAAGTCTTGGACCTTTGCGAACCATTCCCACACACTTCCCTCCTTCGCGTGAAGTTTTCCATCCGCAATCAAGAAGAGCGCAGGGTCGTGAATGAGGTGCTTGAGAAGGGTAGAGCGAAAAGAAAGCAGTCCATTAACTGGGTCGGTAATGAACGAATAACCAAGCGTGTTTTCATTCCTGGAGTCGCGAAACCACTGTTCGGGAGAGTCGGGGGACAGTCGAGAGTCAATGTAGGACAGGATATTCCAATACTCGCAGCCTCGGAATACCTCGTCAAGAGAAACTTGGACCATCGATAGGCACTCTTGCCAAGAACATAGAATATCCTTCCATCGTAGCGGGTTACCGTCGATTGACACAACTTCGTGATGCACGTCCCAAGTAAATCGAGGTATTCCTGGCTGAAGCATTACTACCGTGCTGAAACGTTTAATGTTTTCGCGCATACGAGCAAACGGCGTCTGTGTATAGTCGACAAGGAATGGTTTAACAAGCTTTTCGTACGTCCTAAGCAATATTTGAGTGGTCTACAAAATGTGAATATAAAAAAAATGAAAAACGTACTCGAAGCAGTTATCTCCAAATTCCTTGCGATGCCTCTCAATGACTACCATTCCTGTTGCGCGAAAACACCACTGAACTTTTGAATATACGTGCGGTATCTGACGTATAGGAACCAAAGTTCCGTGTTCATCAGAGACCGCCCAGGCGACTAGAAACCTAGTAAGTGGACACATATTCTCGTCCGACTTGAATTCATCACTGGGATTCGATAGGAAGCTCCAGACAATCTCGTGCAGAAGATTACACAATGAGGATATCGGTTCCTTGACGTTCTCTGCGTGCTTTTGGATATCTTTTACTAGAGATAGCGTAGAAGGGTGAAGAATGACTGGGAAATCAGGAATAGGGCAATCCGCTGTACGGATCAGAAATATGATAAAGTCTGTGAGGAAATTTGAGTCGTTTTCGATGGTACCGTGTTCCTGTGGTCTACGAAAAGGGACTTGCTTGAGTGGCTCACTTTAAAAGATAATGAACAAACATGTAATTGCACAAAAGTTTGAAAACTTACTTTAGGCTCGGTGAACATATCCAACGGCGTGTCAGAACACTGGCTTTCTCGAACCCTTTTACGGACTCCGAGTAGTAATCTTGCCCTGCGATACGGATTCTCTTCTCAGCCTCGGTTCGAACATCTCCTGTTGATTGATATAACAACGCAAACTCCACACCATTTAGAATCTCATGCCATCGAAACTGGGTATACAGATCATTCATCTCTGATGAATGCCACCCCTCTCGCGGCGCAAACTTTGCAGGAGGCCGTCCTAGACCTTTTGACTTGCATATGTTCAGGATTAAATCCAATGCGTGGTCATCGTCAGAACGAATAGAGGTGGGTATACACTCGACAAATTGACGTTGACCACGGAAACCGTTCAATGGGTGTACAAAAATCTCTGTATAGCTGGGTGGAGTGGGACGGCGACTGTGGGTACTCCAAGGATGGGGGTTCTCTCGAAAATGGCCTTTGATTGAACCCTTTGTTCCTCGAATCATGCCACAACCAGGAAAGTTGCATCGAAAGGCTTCCCTCACGGCAAGCCCTGTTACCTGATCAATTGCATGATCTGGCCAAGGGACACTCTCGTTTGCCCGAAGAGTCAAGAGAGATTCCACAAACAGATCTTCGCTGGGTAGTGGTTTGAAAGTTCCTGCTGCTCGCTCGAATACCGCAGACTTTGAATGATGAAACTTTTTCACGTGCGAATATACACTTGACCATAGAACGGGCTTCTCGCACTGGTAACAAATCGTCTGGTGGAAGTGAGGATCGACCGTGATACCATATTCGTGAAGAAAGTCCAAAGAGTATAAGGGAGTGATGTCGGGAAGAGATCGTTGGAAATCGGCCACAGTATCAGCCTCCGACATTTCAACATCGTTCTTATCATCCTCGCGGTCGTTACAATCCATCCAGTCATTAGACTCTTCGTCCGAGTCATCCTCCGCAAGGGGCACATTATTGGAGACCGATTCCATGAAAGAATCGGGTAGTGGAGATGTCGTAGTAGCGGGATCATCGGAAATTGTTGGTATATCGGTGTCCATAAAATCAGAAGTCAAAGAAGGATCATAGGAGGAAGACACGGTTATAGCTGTAGGATCAGTCGCTGAAGGCTGGTGTTCAACCGACGGACGATCAACTACAACTCCATCTTGATTGACTTCATCACCATCCGAAGTGTGTGTGTGAAAACTCGAGCCTTCTACCAACTGCGTATCCGTCAAACGCTGAGAGACTTGAACTTTCGGATACCACTCTGGGTAAATAGCCACGCCGGTAGTAGGGTCTACACGAAGTCGCTCATCTGGCTCTGCCAAACCCTGAGGAAGAGGTACTGGAGGATGCGGGTTGAGAGCACAGATTCGTTTCATGAGATTCTTGTTGTAGACGTTGTGCTCGGCTTTTCCGCACGGACACTGAAGTTTACCGACAACTGATTCTCGTAAAACCTGGCATTTGAGTCTGTCACCAAAGAGCACTGCCAAAGAAGTTAAAATTATTATAAAGGTTGCAGAAATTAAAGCCTACATTCGTCGCCCATATCAAAATTATGGTAATTGCTGTGATAATTGGTCTTGTGTCCCTGGCCATGTCCTGCGTATGGAAATACACAACCATTCATTTGACATTTTCTCAATACGACCAAGAGATCTTAGTATGTGAGTCCATTACTGGGAAAACAACTCACGGTCTTGGTGCCATCGTAGTCTTGAAAAAGAAAAAAGTGACAGCTAATCACGTGTAGGGTGGCGTATAAAATTGGCGATCGTCGCTTTTTTCCTTCTTTCCACTCAACCCCCACGATCCTTACGTCTCCCATTTTTTCTCTCTCCGTTGATATGCTCTCCCTCTTCGAAGATAAAGTTGTTTTTCAAGTTGCTGGTGCGTGTATCAATCGTTTAGTAGAGTTGATTACAACTTGATATGGTTTTAGGATACACTATCGTTCTCAGACGCGTCCTAGACGCGTTTGCATGTCCTTTTGAGCAGTTAAACCACACCTGCTCGCTCTCTGGATGTGTAGACTTTTTAGAAGATCACCTTATGCATGATCATATTGGTGAAATTCGGGTAAGATGAGCGCATAGATCCTGATCAATTTTTCTTTGAATTCGTTGACTGAAATGGTTTGTTAGGAGCTTATCGACCTCCGTAGGCAACAAGATTCCATCTCCAAACAAATGGTATAGTACTATTTGATCTACCAGTCTTCAATTCCGTGTTAACTGACCGACCCGCTGTGCTTTTTGTCTGTTAGGATGGGAATCAGCAACGAAAGTCGAATCGATCTGATCGATATTCGAATCGTGTCGCCGATGAAACTCAGAGCGGTTGTAAACGAGCACGGAACCGCACCCACAGATCGCGTAGCCCTGCCCCTCGTTCTACTCCCAAGTCGACGAAGCGCACTCCTACAATTATTCTTCCCTCTTGCGAGCCATCTCCTTCCTCCTGCATCACACCTTCAAGTCCTACGACCCCTACCGTCTTCATGCCTTCTTCTGCCCTTCCTCATACCGATGACCTTTTGTTGTCGGTGGGAGACCTCCTTCTCTCTCCCTCCCCCACCCTCACCTCGTCCATCACTTCCTCTACCACCTCAGATCCTTCAGTTGCTCCTCCGTCTTCCAAGGAGGACCATGCCATTTCGCCCCTTCCGTCTATCACACCCTTCCCTCCTCCCAACCAGCCAGCATCCACGACCTCCAACTCATCGCAGAGAAAGTTTGAACCCAAACTTCTCAGCGTCTCCGAGCAAACCTATGCCGGTGTCAAGTTCTCTTGTTTGAAAGGTAATGCATATATCCAAAACCTAGGGCTGCCTGAACAGGTAGTCAAGGATGCTGAGGGACTGCAAAGCGTACTTGAGGAACTGTACGACCTTATTGAAGATTTACAGGGAATTTGCATATACCACGCGTTTTCAAAAGCACCCTCATTCAACAAGCACAAAGTTCTCTTCCAATGCGACGGTCCTGTTGGAGGGAGGTCCAACTACTACTACACCATCTACCGAACTACGCTAGTCGGCCGTCCAAACAAGACGTGCTACACCTGCTATACGCCTGCCTATCTTGATGCCCTTCGACACCCTGACATTGGCAAGGACGTATATTGTGAAGGACGTCAAACTGAGGAGGACGTGTACCGTGGCTTACCATTCCTCGTATTTGCCATCCCGGAGCTACGACGCGCGGTCTTCACTTTCCTAGGCGTTCCGGATATGGGTGATAGATTTACTAGCATGGTCGACTACATTCGCTGGCTCAGAAAACGCGCGTGGAGAAAGTTCCCGGACGCCGTTACAAACATGCTGATCATCTCCTGGGCTGCTCTCCATCTTCGTAACGAGGGAAAGTTGAAGGGCTTAAATATGATCATGGAACACGGTAGGTGTT
Organism: Collybiopsis confluens; assembly: GCA_013368555.1. Classification (NCBI taxonomy): domain Eukaryota; kingdom Fungi; phylum Basidiomycota; class Agaricomycetes; order Agaricales; family Omphalotaceae; genus Collybiopsis; species Collybiopsis confluens. Next base: position 23,742 of record JAACJN010000227.1, on the reverse strand, counting down.
ATTTTATTTTTCCGCTATTATTGTTGATATATTTGGCCGCAGATTATGATTTTCCACTTGTTTCTTATGAATAGAACATTTTCACTTGCTCATTGCATTGTACGTATTTCATTCTCCTGCACCAATTATACATATTGGATCACTTCTGCATTCACTTCCTTGCATTCTTCACGCTTGCCTTATTGTTCGAGCCTGATGTCGAACCTTACGATGTTACATTATACACTTTTGCACCTGCATATTCTGAACCTGTATCATTGCTCGCATGTGCTGTCGTCTTAAAATAACTTTAGATGATTCATCCGTCGCAACTTTTTTAACGTAGAACTTTTTCTTATCTGCATCAATCACATACGGAAACGAACACTGTACGTACCTTCCCATTAAAGTAGTTCCTTATTTATTCACGCTGTGTAAAGCATAACATGGACCAGAAATAAATTCATACGACAAGTTTCAGACCCTGCGACAGGAAAGTTGTTAGGAAGGGGCTATACTAAATTTTAGCAAAGCAGACTCAACGAAGACGATGCATAAGAGTCCAGACGTCCACATCTAATATGTAATACTGTTATAAAGTCGGCTCCCCAGTTGTAGTTGAGAGAGAAACAATGGACGACCCGAAATCGGGTCACAAAACATATAAGTGTCATGTGATCGTACAAAAATTTTCATCATTCCCGAGTAATAAGTGCTGAAAATCTAAAGTCGTCAATTTGATGGCATACGTGCACCTTGCTTCTAAGCCTGATCCACCACGTATCGGTCCGTATTTTCTTGGTAGACATGACTGCTTCCGATCCGCAATATCTCCCATAGCTTCCAAACGGGATTCACTCAGCAACTGTACTGCCCCTCTCAGCTCGTATTTCTCACGAGCTTCGAGATATACTCGAGTTCATCCTCCGAGGATCTTCCAAGGTGGATCGAACCTCTACTGGATATCCAAACGCCTCACCTGTCCTCATTCCTCCTCGAGGTCCCGCATGCTCGTTGGTCGCGTTCGATCTTGAATTCCATAATGGGATCCTTAACAGCGCCACGGCTTGTAGCTGTATCTTTCCGTATGCTTCCCTGTCTTGACCAGAACGTCGTTTTGGACATTCTTCACGCCCTAGATCGGGTCCGATATGCATACCTTGGTCGGGCATTAACTGGACATCTCACCTTGTCATCGTCCATTCCTTCCGGTATCGAGGACCTTTTCCTGGACGTTAGGTTGGACGGCTTGTCTAGTATGAGAGATCTTGCACCTTTTGTTGTGGCGAGACAGCTAGAGAGAAGTAGAACATTTATCGGCGTTGGTGTCTCACTACTGATTTCTGATGACGAGGATGATATAGAACTAGAGCAGTGGGAGGAACAAATGATGGCTGTAGGAAACCCAAACGTACAAGTTCAGCTGCAAAGGTTGACGTGGGGCTCAGAATATTCATTGCGAGGTGTTGAATGGCCAGTGGACAACACTATGTGGGTAGAACGTGCTTTGAACAGGTTCCGTGTAGAGTGGAATAACGCTCAACTGGTCTTTTAAATCAATAATAATTTTGTTCTTGTTCATTTCTTACATGTGGCGGGTAGTGAGACATCTTGAACATGGCGTGGCGTACATCTCAGATAAGATGGATTTCAAGCTGCGACGATCAGCTGTCCACCCCGGCAATGAATGCAGCAACTGTATCAACTCCCATTCTAATTATTCATTAACGTAGTCATACAAAATAGTAAGTTTTTAGTTTTATTTCCTATATTTCATCAATCACTAATGAATCTGAGGACGCATTTGTCCACGATATCATAAGTTTTTGCAGCTAGATATTACTGTGCGTATACTTACTGTGCGTTGGACTCTAAGTTCGGACCGGTTTCTCACGGCAAACACCTTTCTTTCTTCAACCACCATCGTCGTTCTCGACATTCCTCACCCTTCTCTTACACTTGGCATTAGTTGCTTCCTCCCCCAGTACCTTTCAATACAATGCTCCGGCGGAAAGACGATCTACCTCCCGCCTGGCAATGGTAAATCTGGTATTTCTTGTTCTGTATCGCCCTCATTCAGTTTTATAGTCCATTTTGTCCCAATATCTTTGAAACGGCAGGCGATCGAAAGAGGCATGTTACAAAACACAATGCCGACATGGGAGGTTGCATTCAGATGAGGCTCGACGGCGAAAGTGAGTATAATAAATCCAATTTGCGAACAGAAAAATTGACTTATAACATATTTTTCAACTCGGCTAACCTAGTTCTAGCAATCTCGCATTCGTCATACAGAGGCTCTCTTTATAAATGTCCTTTCCCTGCATGCAATAATCAGGGCACGCCGGTAGATATATGGAACCATTACTCGATCCAACACAGGTTGTACTATCAAGCAGTCCCGTCGAATGATGTGACCCTTGCCTCACTATCGGAGACCGAGACCGAGATTGATCCCTCTTCCGATTTCTTGAAGGATCTCCTGCTACGCGAAACGGCAACTAACTTGTACACCTTTGTCGCCGCTCAGCTCAAAAGGTTCATCCCTATTTGTCCCGTCGAGGGCGTTATCGCTTCTCGTCTCCCCTCGGACCACCAGAAACTTGAAGATTGCCCCTGGAGCTTTACTTCCACTCCGGGCTCAGAATTCAGGTCATTCTTCAAGACTTTGGAGCCGCCTAAGATATCCTGTAGTCGATGCTGGTCACCCAAAACTAAACCCGAAATCTTTCACTTCGAAGATGGTCGTTGTACCGACGATCGTAGAGAGTGGCGAAATTGGTGGAAAACCCTTCCGTACCTGATCTATTCCTCCCCCTACCTGCGTTCGATGATTTTTGCGTTTCTCAAAATTCCCCCGGGAGCGTTTCGCAATCTTGGCCACTACTGCAGGTGGCTCTCCAAATCCGCCTCCAATATTTCGGAATTTTCCAATCTACATCTCGTTCATTACGCATACTGGAAGCTGTATGCAGGTAATTGCCTCACTCGCCCATACGATATATATGATTCCCTTGGCCACATCGAGAACCCGTAGTTCAATAGACAGATTTTTATTCCAAGTTTTTCTTAGTGCAGACATTGTTTCCCGTTGGTAGTTTGCAATCAATCCAATTTTGACGCGCCTTCCTTTGTTTGACGCAAGCCGCCCAAGCGCCATCTGGGATTACCTCCAAATTGAGATAGATTAACTCGATCGGGTTTTTAATGCGGCCTATCCTCATGCTAGAAGTGAGTATCGCCCTGTCTTTCCTGCTCAGTCTTGTACCACCATCTTCTTCCTTTTTTCCTATGAGCTCAACAACATACCTCTGGTACGATGCCCAATTTTTTCCTCTCGAAATGATCTTTTAAAGATTTGTTAGCCCGTTTTGCAAAAAGTCGCAAAACGACCGTTATGACCTCTATGATCACATCTTTAGGGAACACGATGCGACTACCAGCAACGAACTGGATATGCAATTTAAGAACAAAGGTAACAGCCTTTTCCTTTACAAGCTTGCATTGCCCGACTGATATACTAATGGGCGGCAGTCATCACCATATCTCGTTATCCTGGACATCCTTATTTCTGGTGCCCATATCAGTCTTGTCGCACTCACGCCTCACCTGGCAACATGTGGATACACCTGATGGCTCACCATTGCACGCCAGCGGGAAGGGTCGAAACACCCACTGACGAAGAGGACCCTCCTCTTGATAGGAAACCACCCGCACCACCTGCACCTCCTGCGAACCCATCTAATCGCGCAAGAGCAGTTGTCACCGGAGGCAGGCTCAAACACAGAACTGACAACGTAGATAACCGGACTGGACCATCGAACCTGACCTCCCCCCGTTAGTATTTCCTTTCATCATTCCATTGAGATGCATCGCTAATTCCCGTACCGTCAACTCTACACCTCTAGAAAAAGGCAATGGTCAGATTGTCAAGGGTACCAAAGATTATCTCTCACAGGATCCGGCTGTTCAAGCGACGTTAGCTGGTATCGAAAACCTCCCTGTGTATATCGAGAAAAATTTCTTCGTTGATGATCCATTACGTTCATCGTCGCCTGCTACTGAAGGGGTTATGGATTCTCATTGTCCATCATCCCCTGATGTTGTTGCAGATATGTTGATACCAGACCCCAGTCCAGAACGATAAAACTAATTTTTTTCTTGACTTCCACTTCTCTATCTATGCCGAACGTACCTAACGCAAACAATCCTGCTAAAAGAAAAAACTTCAGTCGATAGCGTTTGAACGGGGGAAAACTTGCTGAAAACTCCAGTGAAAACCTCCGCCCATCCCGATTAAGCACTGAGAGTAACCCAGGGTGAAAGATTTTTTTGGAGTGCTAAAAGGTATCGAGAACGCCGGATCAAGTCCGTGAGAGCGCGTCATGTGATAAGCATGCAGAGCCGAAAATTTCAACCCTCTGCCTTCCATTCCTGTATCGTGCACGAATTCGACCGCTACCACTGCATTCAACCGGCTCGACTCGAATTGAGGTCGTTGCCTGAATTAATGCGCCGTTGGAGGCGGCAGTGGTTAGCAGGTCGGTTCAGAACCGGTATTCGGGAATGGGAGAAAGTGACTCCCTTTTGACAAAACTTTCGCAGGTATCAATAGAGCTGTTGAACATAACTCACCAGCTCACCATTTGACTAGGGTTGAGGCTGAGAGCTCAGAGCTGTAGATTGGATACGCGCTTGTTGCAACTCGTTGCAGACGCAAGAGTGTTTCGGCAGGCATTGGCCGCATCCTCGGACCGGCAGCCGACCTGCATTCCCTTTCCTCTCACCGACCGCCATCATGGCGTCCAAAAACAAACCCTCGGAATAAAAGAGTCTAATGGCTTTTTTCGGCAAGCCTCAGACACAATCTACTTTCATCGGTCTCTGCTTCTAAACCCTCCGAAGCGAACAAAGTCGCGTCAAAACCGCCACCGAAAACGACATCTCAGGCCAAGACACCTCGGATGACCTTCTCCAGACCCCGCAATCCAAGGGGCCATATTTAGGCGCTGTAAGCTCTTCTGCAGCTACAAGCTCGTCGTCGCTTGGTGGTAGCATCAAAGTAAGTCTTGGTTTGACGCGTGACCAGCATTGTTCATTTTCTTTATTTTATCTTATTTATTAGGACGCCCCACCGACAAGCCAGGCAATTGAAGTGGATATGTTGTCCGACGATGAATCGGAGATGGGTGCTGTAAAAGTGAGTTTTTGAGACTTCTTTGCGGTCATTTGGTATTGAGAAAGAGTTCGGAAGACGACTAAACGTCGGCGCGTTATAGACGATTCGGATGACAACAAAACTCGAGAGAAGGCAGAAGTATGTCAACCTCCCTTTATCCCTTTTGTGGCTAACGTCTTACATAGGCCGTGTAAAGAAGCCCCGGTATTCCGTCCTCTTCGTGTCTGATGACGAAGAAGACGAAGACGGTGCAGAAGCTGCTAGCACATTCACACGACGTTTGACAAAGTTCAAAAAGTCTCCAGTCAAAAAAGGGAAGGGGCGCAAATCTTTCAAGGCCTCCGAGGACGACAACAACTTTCTCGCTCCATCCGACTCTTACAAGGAAGAGGCAATCCGGTCTGCCAAATCTTCCTCCTCGAGGCCTTCTTCTAGGCTGTCTATGACATCCGCAGACACCGAAATCGACGACGACGACGAAGAACCTGTGTCTAAGAAGTCCAAACCCAAAGTGAAATCCAACGCGAAGAGCAAAGCTCCTGCAGTCGCCGATGCGAGCAATGACTCTTTCACGTTCCTCACTGCAGCGGAGAGAAGGGAGCAGGATAAGAAGGATGAGAAGAAGGCTGCGGAATCGCCGCACGGGTTCTTACAGGATATCAAAGATGTGAGTAGCATTCATACCTCTTCAGATATAGAAGTGAGCCTGATAAGACTTTCTTTTCATTGACAGAAAGACGGACGGAGGCCGGGAGATCCAAAGTACGACCCGAGGACTTTATTCGTTCTCTCATTATCTATTTATCTATTTTATCTATCGTCCCCGAGTCCTGAATTCTGATTCCTCCTCCCTCCCTCCCCCCCACCAGCGTTTGTGGTCTCAACACGATACAAGTGGCAATATTCTGGAGGTCGCGATCATGGTTCACTGAATCCAAGCATTTAAGAATCGCAGTACGCCTTATCTGGTCCAAGACCCTCGTAGTCAAACTTATCTCCGATTATTAGGTTCTTAGTCTATGGTTAGCGTTTTTTTTATTTACTGAGTGGACGAATAACCTTGACTTAACAATGCCTATCTTCAAAGGGGTTTGGACGTCTGTCATCAGTTTATCGTTGGTGCATTTGTGAGTAAAATTTTCGAGAATACTATCCCATTAATTGGGGTTATTTATCATTGATTTGAATACCCTTTTAGGTGTATCATTACTTGATAACTGCCCCGGGCTCGCGTTTGCTCCACTGGACGACTGTGGTTGAAATCAATCTTCTCATTGACTTGGAAATTAGACGCGGTTTGACACTGGTCAGGCTACCAAACTCAAGTATGCTTCCATCAATATCATCGCCTTCCTCTGTTCTAATATATGATATGATCTAGAGAACATGCAGCCATGCTTTCAGCAACTCAAGCTATCGCCCAATCTCGTTGATCTTGTGGATTCTTCGACACTCTTCTCCGACGCAAAGCTGAAATAGCACCTACGTATGACCATCCCGCTCATCCCAGTGCTTGCCGGGTGTACGGAACTATTGAAGTGAAGAAAGTCACTGCAAACCTACATATTACTACCCTCGGTCATGGGTATGCTAGTCGCGAGGCATGTCAGCCATAATTGTGAGCCCTCCAAATGTTCTTTCGTTTGACAGCCTAAGCTAAATGCGCTCCCGTTAGTGATGAATCTATCGCATGTCATCAGCGAATTTTCGTTTGGCCCGTGTTTCCCCGATATCGTGCAGCCTCTAGATTATTCGTTCGAAGTTACGCAAGAATGTGAGTAGCCTTGTCGTATTTATTATGAGGGTCTAGCTGATTCATTCCTCTGGACTAGCATTCGTCGCTTACCAGTATTTCCTCCATGTCGTCCCCACCACCTACATGCTACTTGATCTTCTCCGTTGCACACCCACCAGTACAGTGTCACTCACTATACAAGAGTTATGCAGCACGGTGAAGGGACGCCCGGAATTTTCTTCAAATTTGACTTGGATCCCATGAGCTTGACTATACATCAACGGACGACCACTTTCCCTCAATTACTCATTTGGTATGATCTCTTGAAAAATTTCCTGCCCCGAGGCTGACTTCTTTTTTTCACCGTTTCAGGTGTGCCGGTGTCATAGACGCCGTGTTTGTCTGCATGAGCTATGCCATTCGAATCACCACCCGCGCCGTAAACGTCGTAATCGGCGGTGACGAAGAGGTCATTGTTGCCGCTAGCTCCAGCGGTGCCAAAGCTGGTCTCCGATCGAAATGGGGCGGAGGCGAGCTTTGTTCGAGGAACAAGATGATCCGACAGGGTTCTGGATGGATCATGGAATCCAATCCCGGTTCTCCAGCTCTAGGAGGATATGGAAGCTACACCAACACTCCCGTCTCCGGTTCGTTTTCACCTGCAGCTTCTCCTTACCTTGGCTCTCCGGCATTCGGCTCCCCCGCGATCCCACCGTCCAACCCTGGAACACCGACCCCCAGCGCAACCTCGTTCGGTCCACCTCCGTCTGCTTCATCCCCTCGTCCACCATCATCTTGCCTGCCATCATCTCGCCCGTCCTCATTGTATCATTCGAGGACCCCCGGTGGTGGTGGATTGATGAGCGGGTTCGCGGTCTCGAGTGCAGCTCCCAGTGCTCATACGAGGACCACATCACTCAGCGGGTTCCCAGTTTCGAATGCTGCTACTCTGGGTTCTCCATCGCCCCCGGACTTCCCACCTTCGATACCGGGTACACCATCGTATTCCATGTTCCCGCCTACTCCGAACCCCGCGAATGGGAATGGGGAGTGCGAACGAAGAAGGATGATTAAAATATGCGACACGCTTTTAGAAGATGGTGGCTTGAGGAGGAGGGGGAGGAGGAGGAGGGTGTGTGTGTGGATGGGAATGATGAATGACAGTAGGAAAAGACAGAGCGTACTGTTTCTTGGGTGATAAAGCTAAAGGTTTATTATATATATTTTTTCCTTTCTATGTCATACTTTTTCGGCACAGTAAGATGGCATTGAATCTTTTACCGTTCGTTCTTTCGTTCGATATTCGATATATTGTTGCTCTTCCCTGCTTCTTCCGTGTACGACCTGTATCTGTATACATATCATCCTCAATCGCTCTTTCTCTTTTTCTCTCCACGTTCCTCATGTTTATATAATGTTGTTGTTTCAAGTAAAATCACCACTGAATACGCGAGGGATCGTCATGTTGGTAGCGGTCTCTGATATGAATGCTGCTCGTTGTCGAGTTCTCACCGGCTGTATCGTCAATCGCTTATATGGGAGGTCCGACGTTTGTCCCTTGCTCCTCGCAGTCACTGGATGAATACGCAAAAGTAATCTACAATAATCTCAAGAACAATTATACCAACAATCTAACATATTCGTACTTGCACAGTCCCCTTCGTATCCGTCGTCATCGCATGGGGTGGTCGAAGAGTATATTCTTGGGAAGGAAGCATAAGCAGTAATCTACACCATGGATTCTGGGAGATTCGCAGAACATGGGACCTATCCAGATCTTATTGCACAAAATGGAGAGTTCGCTCGTCTGGACAAAGAGTTTGGAGGGAACGAACCGAGTGCAGAGACTCGCACTCAGCTGGTTGATGCAGCTGCAGTGAAAGCTATGAAATCCAAAACTGATCGTGCGTCGAGAAAAGGTGCAGGAGTGGGAAAGCTGGAGGGAAAACTTATGGTTAAGGAAAAGCAAACAACCGGTTCTTTATCCCTAGCAGGTGATCCGGCTACTCACGCGTACTTGATGATTTTGGAGACTGATATTTTTATGATTAGTCTATAAAGCATACCTCAGTGCAGGTCTGGGGTGGCTCACTATAGCCTCTATTGCGTTGTCCATTCTACTGATGCAAGGCAGCCAAATCGTGAATTCTTATACATGGGAGTAAGTATTTAGCATATGACTCTCCGCTGAAAAGAGTACGTTTTAATCACTTCTGTCTTTAGCCAGTTTGGAAGGCCCTTCTCGCTCTATGATGTCCTATACGCTGCGCTTGGAATTTTCCAAGCTTGTTTCACAATTATTCTGTAAGTTATGTGCCCCATTCCGTGTTTGTGAGTAGTTGTGAGTAGACGCTCAATCCGATTTTCAGTGGTTTTGCGATCGATATAATGTCCATCTTTGCTTCAAAAAACCTTCAAAATGATGGTAATCGAGCTGTGATGTACGCACCAATGTCATTCTTTGATACCACGGTAAGTCTGATCCACAATTCTCTGGCGGGTTTGATTTCCTGAGGTCGTTTTTAGCCCATGGGCAGGATACAAAGTGTGTTCGGAAAAGATATCGATAGTAAGTGGACACAAAGCTCTTTAATTCGAGCTTGCTCATACGATGATCCGAAGATCTGGATATTCAGCTACCCAGTACGTGACTTCCTTATCATATTCACCTTTTTGCCATAAGCCCGGGCTTTTAGCTTCGATGAAGATGAGTGAGCACTGAGTCCTACCGGCCCTTCCTGTTAGTAAATCTATTTCTTACCAACTACCATAGCTGTCCTACTCTTGGCAAACGTCCTTGGTTCCGTGATCATTATATCCATACTCGAACCTTTCTTCCGTAAGAAATTGTTGGCTTGGGTTCAATCTCGCATTATGTTTGATACCATTCTTTTCAAGTCATCGCTGTCTTTGTTATCACCTTTGGCTATCAATACTGTGCTTCGTTCTACAGAGCTAGTTCTCGTGAAGTCAAAAGGCTGGATGCCATCCTGCGCTCACTCCTTTATTTGCACTTTTCCAGGTCATTGACAGGTATTTCGAATTCTCGATCTCACATACCTTTTAGTACTAATTAACGACGTCCATTAGGACTGCCTACATTAGGACTGCCTACAATACGGAGCTATGGCGAAATCCCACAGTTTGTCCGGGATAACAAGTTCTACATTGACTTGGAGAACCGGGCATTATTCCTCACCGTTACAAATCAAAGGTATTGTAAACACCTGAGGTGCATTCGTAGTCTTTTTTGTGCGTCTATCCGTCTTTGGCCTCATGCACTGTGCATGTTAACGAGACATCAGATTGCTATATGATAACCGAGACATGGCATGTCGAAAGATGCAAATGAAGCTGACTCGGTTAGTTTGTCAGGGAGCCGAAAGATGGCCGATGTCAAAACCATGTGATAAAGAAGAAATGCACGCAGTCACATGCTGGTTCATCTCTTCAACATCATCGCCACGTCTTTCAACATCACAGCCATAGTCATTCAGCGCCAGCCATGTCTTCTCAAGCAGAAGCCATTGCTGCTCTGTATGTACCTGACCGGCGACTCGCCACCAGATCTGAGAATCCAAGTGCAGCAACGAAGAGACAGAGGGAAAGGCGTGAAGACGAGACGTACATGAATATTTTTTTTTTGCCTTTTTGTGATACTGAGCAATGGTTCTAGAGCTCAAGAAGCGGCCGAAAGAAAGGCTAGGCGATCCGCATATATGAAGAATTGGTACCTTAACAAAAAAGCAAAAAAGGCTGAAGAGACGTCAGCCGGTGTATCGAATAGTGTACCGCAATTAAATGGTGTGACCAATTTAATGGCACTGAAAGTTGAGCAATTCTCATTGCTTTTTAGGGAGGGTTGTGAGATGGAACAGCGGTTCTGAGACCATTCTATCCTATAAGGAGGAGAATGGCATGAATATATGTCCAAGGGTTCGTTATTTTATCTTATTTACTTTTTATTTCTTTTGACTTTTCACAATATTTGATTTGCGATAGGTGACAAACTACGTTGAAGAATTTGCAAGGATGGGGATTCATGACCCTGATCTTTCTGATCCTCTCAATCCCTTTTACTTTCATGATATGCAGGGCCAAAAGGTAACACCCGCAATATGGAACCAGTTAGAGGAGCAGCTTGCTTTGAACCGTGTAGTTGTTCTTCGGCATTGCGGGGTTAATTCTGTTGTCCCCTTTGATGCTCAAGCCGTAAAGACAGCCTTTGGATTGTGCGGAGGTACACTTATTAGTGCACAGGGTGAGTTTCTGCTTTTATCTTTTCCCTGAAATGGTCTTATTCCGTAATTTGAGATATGATGTTGCAAGAGGTGGACTCGGTTGACTACAGTCGACGCATCACAGTCGATGAATTTTTTGCCAATGGATCGGAGCGTTATATGAACGCTTTGGATGTCAAGCTCCCTGCCTCTGGAGGAGTGTTTGATTTGTAAGTTCGCTACTACCAGCTATTGTATTGACCTATGCGTAAAACTCTGGAGTTTAGGTCCTTGCTTTGCGATGGACCAAGATCGTGGCTTCAGACAGACACGGTAGCAGACTCGCGCGCACTCATACCTCAGGACACGCATCGTGGTATGACGTGGGCCTTAATGAGCCATGCGGGCTCTCATACCTGTCGGCATGTTGATGGCAGTGGGTGTGCAACCTATGCCACAGTTTCCTCCGGCCAGAAATTCTGGGGAATCATTCGACCAGCCGATCCAAGTGATCCCATTGCCACAACACAGGAAATTTATGCCTCCGCATCCGATCAATTCCCGGGCTCACTTGATCACTGCCGGGAAAGGTTCAAGATATTTTATGCCGAGTTGAATCCCGGCGATACCATGTGAGATACGCAGTCTACTTTTTTTAAATAGAGTCAAAGGTAACTTTGATTTCACAGAATACAGCCACCGTTTGTCGTGCATACTGTCTATACACCTGTTTCCAGTATCGTGACAGGGGGGCATTTTCACGCTTACAAACTTCTTCATCTCACAGAGGTTGCTCGGCATGTTAACAGAGCGATTGATATTGCCAACACTGACGAAGACTTGGCCCACTATACGCTCATACGCATGGCAATTGCACTTCCACTGCAGTCCACCGTCAAACGTGAGCTAGAAATAATCTGTTTAAAGTTTGAACATTGAACCTTGTTATGCAGATTTTTGTCGACGCGATCTCGTAGCTCTGGCCGCAATGATTCTTTGGTGGGAGGACTATTACGAGCATAGTCCTAATAATGGGGGGAAATCGGACTTGGAAAATATAAAAGTTCAGAAGGACGGCTCAGATAATCAGGCCGTCGCAATAGCGCAAGCAGTTTTGGCCCTGGTTGGCTTCAAGATAAAGCAGAATAGACGGCTAAAGGCAGCCGTAATGAAGTATCTCCGCAGTGCAGATTGGTCAAATTCAGGCGAGGAAATTTCTGTATCTAGCCTGTAAATGTCAAGCTTTGAAAACCTCAGAGTGTTGAGTAACTCGACTTTAATTGCTTGGTGTGCGTGTATTCAAAGAGCATAGCCACCATATTCAAAAGCACAGCCACTCAAATTATGTTGAGGTATTGAAGAGTTTTAGAACGTAGGTAGAGTATTGTCAGTGTAGTTTATCAAATTTGTGTTTGTAAAGAATAAATCTACTCCAAATTTTGGAGTGACTGTTTTGACTCTGTTTCCATCAAAATAAACTAAAAATAAAAGAAAAGAAAAACAAACATATGGAAAATAACGGGATAGAACAAAAGAACAGAAAAAAAAAACAACAAGACAAAACAAAGGGAGAACATCAACGTATCAAAGGGAGTCCCAATTAATTACAATGTCCTCCTTCATCCTCTCCAACCACAGTGCATCAAAAACAACCCAGCCTTTACCTGCTTCACGAGCGGTAGTAGGACTCCAACTTTTATATGCAAACTTGATGTTTACCTTTTTCCCTCCAAGCCGACTAACCACCTCCTTGTATTCTTCATACCGAGCCTCGTCCTCTTCGGTAGCGTAACCGTAAGCGATATAGAGAAAGAGTCTCTGGTCAGAGGGTCTTGCGCAAAACTGTCTCACCAGTCCTTCCACCTGCCAAAGCGCCGACATGCTAAAACACTCGAGATCCATCACAAGGTCTGAGATGGTATGTGGGATTGCCTCGCACAGTCCCCGTGGATGAATTGGCTGTTCGCACCAAGCCCGACCCAGGTATGCATAATCAACGTGTTTGATGATACTGAAAAGATCAAATAGCACGGACATATCCTGACAGCCGGTCAGGCTGATCGAGACATGAGAGAGAACTGGCGACGAGAGGATTGGTGCAAGGGTATCTAGAATGACGCGAGACCAGACTTTGTGTGGCGCATCAAGTAGAAATGACCTAAGTGGTGGGTCTTGCCTTCCGATCAACTCTACCAAGGTAAGCACCCAGATGGGTATAGAGTTGTGGGGGTGAAGACCGGGGTGTATCTGGAGATACTCTAGCTGTCTGAATGAGAACCGAGGGAGAGTCGATGGGCAGCTCCCATGAATCGAATTCAGATGAACAAAGCAGAGGTGAGGTGTAGACGACAAGAGGGTGAATGCATAGTCGACCGAGACGTTGGTGAGAGCCAACGTGGTTAGAGTTGTAGGCAGGGGAAATAGTAGTCGTGCGTTTTGGATGTTCAACGCCGTCAAGATGGGAACCTCGATGAAGAGATTGACGGAGTCCTGCCCCGGTCCATTCCTGACCATAAGCTCCGCGAGCAAAGGCCAAGACCCGGTGAGCGTGAATGTTTCATGCAATGAAACACTCAACTTGTCGATCCGACTCTGCTCTGCCAAGAATAGCGCAACGATAGGATTGTCGGAGGAGGCATCAAATGGTAGTGTCAGCGAAAGTTTGTGACCTTTCGATAGCATCAGCAACTCCGATACTTGTTTGGCCATCTCCATGCCGGTGCAAATGGGGCAGTCCACCTTGTACGATGCCCAGAAACCCGACATGCTTGCTATAATTTCATGCCAACCGTCACAGACCTTTGCCAGGGTCAAGAGCTCACGGGATTCAAATTCCACCACCCGAGTGCGAATATGAATAGTAGTTCGTATACCAATAACAAGGGAAAAGATGGAACGAAGTATATCCTCGTTCAGCCTAGAGATATACGGAGGAGCGTTCATAACGGGGCAGAAAAAGCAGCAGTGAGCAGCCAAGACCTGTTTATCGCTTTCCGAACCCCATATCGGACTTAGGTGGGGGATGCCCGTCAAGAACCATCCAATGCAAGCCTCCCTTCTGGTGCTGCGATTGCCTTTTCCAACAAAAGCGTAAAGTACGTATATGCCAAGATCAGAAGGCATCCTCGGATATTACTATGGAATAGCCTGATCTACTAATTGCACTTGAGGAGGGCGTGGCCAATTGTAGTAAGTAAGGATATTGAAGAATATCTAAAGATATCTAAGAGTAACTTGGGAGCAGATAACCAGGGTACATACAGATATACGCATACATAGCTATCCAATAGTGAATTTTCTTACAGTGATCTATAAGCAATCCACGTATGAGGAAAGATGCGGTCTTGTGTGACACCTTTCATTCTTGGCCCGAATTCAGGTCATCAAATAACTCACCTCTTCTCTCCCGGTTTCCTCGTTTACCTTTTCATACCCATGCCTGTTCCGCAAGAGCTATAAAAGGAAGGTCTACTGCCGAATTCGAAATCTGACTAGCTTTGATGAAATGCCACCCACCGTAGGACGAGCAGCGAAATGTAGGCAAAACTGGGAGAGGGCATGTTCGGTGACAAGGAAGTTTTTGCAAAGTCCCATACAGAGAATACGGAAGAATTTCAAGTCGCTGAATTGATATATTCAGCATCACAGACCCAGTCATCAGCAGGACGCGTTTTAAGAACTCTAGACTTCTGCGTTTGGGGTAATTAGATGGCAGAAGCAAAAGAGAAAGAGCGTAAAGATACAATTCGGTTGAGACTGAGGCAAGGTTGGGGGTACGACAAATGATTGGAAAAGGGGTTTTATCCACAGTCAAAAGATGGAAAAGTGCTCTAGAACTACGAGGCTATTCAGATGGATGGGACGCTTTCACTGAGCCCGGGGTTTTTGGTCTTGGCATGGTTTTTATCCAAGTCAAATCTTAACGGCAGATTTTCCCTCGGTTCACTTAGAATGTCAGTGACCCTCATTTCGTTTTGGGTCAAAAGCGAAAAAGTGGTATCTAATTCTTCGACTCTACAATCAAAGCGTTTTGGCGCCCTACTTACCAGATCATGCGAGCCTCGATGAATCGACTCGTCCTATATATATACTCTATAGGTCTAAGCGAAATCAGTTTTATTTCGAATCCAATGGTCTAATTTGGAGAAAACAACTACGATCAAACGAGATATTTTTCATACACATCTCATCTTTCATTGAATGTCGGATATGATTTGCTTTAGTTTTTTGTCCGCGCGCCCAACCCCCTTGGACCCCACCGTTCGCTACATTCATTGCTCTTGTAAGATAATATAACATAATGCATTGGTTTAACAGACCTTATCCATATTTTTGAGAGCTTCGACGAGAATTCCATGGATATCTTGCGCATCTTCAAGTAGCTTTTGCACAATCTCGTCGTGGACAAACATTGGGTTTCACGATCATATGATAGCCATCTAAATTGATCATCACTTCAGTGAGGTCATAGTCACGTTATCAAGTTCGACCTGTTTCCGAACGGCCATGTCACCAAAATTTCGCTTCAAACGCAACCTCTCCATCTGCACCTCCGGTATCGCTCTTACAAAAAGTCTACCTATATATCACAATCACTACAGCGGACTATGCAACCGTATATATCCTGCCGAGAAGGTTGCTATGAGAATGTGCATATCGTGCTCGTGATCTAATATGGAACAATGACACAAAAGTGAGTACGACTCGAAGGGAGATAGATGAAGAAACACACTCAGCCAGAAGAATTATGTATTCAAACTTAGTAGAGCCGAATCTAGGATGTCTAGTTTACAAATTCTAACCGTAACGGTAGATGCCCTAGCTTAGGTTCGTCCAGCCATTCTATCCAAATCGTTCTTGTCGCCGACTTCCGCCCTCAGCTATCACCAGTCCAAAACAAAGGTATCCCTGATAAACGACATGACTTCTTTCTATTGAATAAGAATTGACAAGACATTTGAGTGTCTTTGCGAGCGTTTCCTAGCGCGCTGAAAGCCAGAATACTGCTCTGAAATGCCGGACCCTTCATCACTGGCGGTGTTTCTAAGAGAATCTTCCGTCGTGACCGTCTTTGTTATCTACTGGCAAAGAAGATGAGTGTTTTGTCTTGTAAAGAATCGACGATAGATCTAATTACCTGAAATTCACGATCCTCTCCCAACGCGCTGAGAGCCCGGATGATACTCTCGAGCTACCGGCCCTCCACCATCGCTGATATCTTCGAGAACATGTTTGGTGTGATCCCTCCACACCATCCGGAAGTTCAGCCCAATCGCACATATACAAGCCGCGATTGTCAGCTTCAACGAATCAACGTAACATTCTAAACCTTGGAGACACTGTCTCGCTGGGATTTGTGACGGCGTGGATGATGGTGGTGCTAGAGAGGATGATGATGAGGCGGAGGAGACAGACAGGGAAGAATGCCAATACAAGACCCGAGAGTCGAATCCCTTTCATGTGCATCCAGGTTCCAGAAAAGATATTTCCACCAAAAAGCGGTGAAAGAGATAGGTATCCCCAGTTTTCGGAAAAGTGTGCTTTGTAAAGAGAGAATGGCATTAGTTATAATTTATAAACAAGGGAAGGGCGATGGGAAGCAAGAAGCGCTAGAATTACTGGCGCGGAAACGAGAAAAGAAAGAGTTATAGGACTCACGTAACCCGAACCACTTGATATACAGCGTCGAGTACAACAAAAATATACTTCCGTACCCCAAACCCAACAACGCACTTGCCCACCACAGAGCCTGCACATCCACAATATACGACGCCACGATCTGCAATAAAAGCAAGATGAACGCTACGAGGATCAAGAGCGTCGACCTCGGGAGGTTGAATCGGACCTGAGTGATGGGCAAAATAGAGTATATATGTGTCACTTGTGTCCAGAGATCAAGTAAAGCACTAACAAGAGGGAAACAGAAAAAATGAAGAACAAAAAACCTGTGACTTACCGATGATGATTCGTCCAGAAAAGTTCATAAAGCTGAAAGTAGACACCTGCGCGGCTTGCCATTGTGCAGCGTCGATCTCATTGTACTGCTCGAGGTTCTTGTTCACATGTAGTGCCTGAGCCATCGATCCAACATTATTAATATTTACAGGCCGGGTGATCTGGTAGAGAGAACAGAGCTAGATCGTCAAGCGCGACAACACTAGATATTGTAGACCACAAACCATATCAGAAGAACTTGAAGGTACCGGATCCGGGTCTGGATTGATATTATTTTCGTTCTCGTCGTCCTCGTCGCTTGATATTATTACGAGCTTGAGAAAGTATTAAGTCAGCTGGGCTCTCCTTAAAAAAACAGACAAATGACTGACTGGTAACTGAAAACGTACAGACCTTGGCAGAGGCGCTGGTGTAGGTATAGATGGAATGCGGCCGCGGTCGTGTAGCGAGGAACTGCCGATAGACATAGTACTACCCGATGTGCACCTAGCCCCAGCCTGTCCAACCCGCCCCAGTGCATGCAGTGGATGGTTGGCAGCAGCAATCAGAGCAGCTACAATTCCAGCCGCAGCCATATCACCCCTCCATCCAGGATCCACCATATCCAGCATCTCTTCCTGACCACGAATTCTCTCATCCACCAAAAGAATTGCAGCCATCAGTTCATCATTCTCCCTCTCAATCTCCCTTGCTCGCGGAAAGCAAAAGTCTACACTCCAGTGAGGCCTCGATGTCTTCCCGGTATCTCGCTTGTGAGGATTGGAGGGAGTTCATGTATTGTGGTTGGCAGTGGAGATGGGTGGAGGGCGGAGTTTGAGTTTGGAATGTGTTACTGAATAAATTTGCGTCCTGGCTAAGGGTTTGACTCTGGAAGGCGATTAGCTCTGGTTTTTGTTCTCCTCGTTCTGATACTGGAAACTCGAACCCGAGGACAAATTCGGAGAGCTCGAAGAGGGAGAGGCACCAACAGATGAGCCTCCAGCGCACCGACTTTTCGCTAACCGCGACATTCTGTGATTGAATATTCAGCGGGCGCTACGCAGGTGTACATGTAGGAAAAAGGAAAAGTATCGGAAAAGGGCGCTTCAGCGAAAGAATGAGATAGGCTTTATATGATAACTCAATAAAGGAAAGGCTGCTCTGAATCGCTGCCAACTCAGAATCTCTCTCAATTGCCAGTAAATCATAATTACATTCAGATATATGCTCTAGTTGTATGCAGGAAGGTCATACAGTGATCCAGGATACTGAGCCTGAGGGAACACAACACGCTGTTTTCGGGTCAATTTGTACGCAACAATGGCCCCTTCCTTGTAACTGAGATCCAGAGGATACGGAATCAATGTTAGCTCACGGATGTTGTACATCTCTGGTTTAAGCCGTTCCTGCGAATCGAAATTCGTCATACCAGCGTCAAAACTTTGGACTAACAAATCACAACTTACTCCAACCCAAAGAAACTCTTCCTTGGTGAAAGGCGACCCATAATGGTTCTCTCTATCCATAGCACTGGTGAGATGTCCATGGCTGTGGTAATATTGTGTCCACCACATCATGATAAACGCAAAGCGAGGACAATTCTGGGCCATTTTCCAGTGATGTTTGAAGTACCGCTGAATGCCATGTCATAGAATAATTCAAAACCTGCAAAATCCATCACTTACAATAACATTGCTTATACGAACCCGGTGGTAATTGAAGCATTCAGTGATTTTTTGCGAAGTGGAATTGGGGTTGATTTCCCGCAGCAAGCTCTGCAATGAAGACATTGCGCAGAATAGCTCAGTGGCTGATCGACAACTATACAAGTTAGACGCATTCGGAAGTTGAAGCCATGGTTCGAGATGGGCTGGGTAGGTTGAACGAGGATACACTGATTCTACGTTGGAAAATGATGAACTTCGGCAGGCATGAACCAACTCTTCGGTGTCATAAGCTGCAGGATCCCGAACAAAGGTAGTCTGAAAGAATGTTCGAAGATTTGGGAAGGATTTTGCCAAGGGAGAGGATAGTAGGCCCAAGGCATCATCGGGGTTTCGAGGAAGAGGTGCATCCGATACCGTGACAAGGCCTGACATTGTATCTATAGCTTTATTCTCGCTACCTTCAGTAAATTTTGAGTGGTATTTCAAAGAATGCTCAGTGAGAGCTCAAAGAGTGATTGTTGTCACGAACCTCGACAATTGATTTGACTGACGGTTCGGGAAAAAGATAGTTTGGCGCTTATTTAGCTTTGAGCCAGTCAAGGTTTGTCGGACAAGTCTTTCAGTTTTGCTCTCCCTTAGACCCTTATTTTCCTCTCTAAAACTTTCTCTTGCCGTAATTTTTTCATAATGAAAGGAACAAGGCTTTCGGGCCCGTGGCCGCAGATCATTTAGTGGCGTTGGGGTTTATTCATATAAAAGCCAAACGAAGGGGGGCGGGGCCCTGCCATTTCAATCTTTTCTACCCAAATGTCTTTCTTCGCTGGGGCACATCATTTTAGTGTCGGCGGTCGGGCAGTCCTCCACAACCCCGAAGGCAGCTACGTTCACTCCAGCTCCTCCCGTCAGAGGAGGAATGATTATCATAGTTCAAGTTCATCGCGGTGAGTATTTGTCAAACGATGGTTCGGTCTCTTCAAACTCATAAAAGTTTCTTTTACTTTGAAGATCATCATCGAACACGTATCGTTGGCCTCAAGGAGGAAGAAGAATGAACGAAGACTCTCTATCCTATACCATTGACGATGACGACCGATCGCCACACTTTCAAGGTCCTAGAAGGAGCAATAATTCTTTCCAATCCGAGTATACGCGCACCACAGTACGCCATTCGACTTCTGGTCTCGAACCTGGCAGAGAAAGCCGATGCCACAACTATTCCACCCCATCACACCCTCGGCGCAGGAATGATTATGTGGAATCGTCTCTCAACGCGTAAGCATCTTATTCTGTTTCCTAAATCTCTTTCTCTTCATCTGTTCTTAAAATAGCAGGGATTCCGCCAATTGATTCTACGAGGACAATGATTTCGACGACAAAGATTTTGACGAGGATTTCGAAGATAACAATGATGAATTCGACCATCGAGTGCGTGGACAATTTCGACCTACGGATAGAAATCTCCGAAACTTTACCATTTTTGGTGGTACATTCAACGCTATAAACGTCCCGAGGGGTGGTATGGTAAACCGGGAGTGGCGAGGAGATAATAATCATGTACATAGACATTCCGCCCGCGTTTCAAGACCCAGTTCGTCCACTCTTCAAAGCGAAGAAGAATTGCCACACGATCCAGACTATCCCCGTCTCCCCGATCCGGAATTCTCCTCGGATCCACCTCCCTCATACCTGGAAAGCTTTAAAGACGTTCCCGCATCCCCTTTGACGAGAATGTAATCCTTCTCATGTAACCCTTCTAATGTAATTCAACTTTTGATCTACAAGTAGTTTCCTATAAAAGAACGAACTTTGTATGCTCATGCTCTAGAGTCCATCGATCGAAGAACCTCATCAACAGCCGCCATGTAAGAAACCCAATCTTCCGAGTCAATGGCCGCACTAATAGAGAGAAGGGAGAAAAAAATCTGAACAAATGACGGCCTAGCAGAAGACAAACGATTTACCTGCTAATATCCTCTGAGAATGCCTGAGGCGTTGTTTCTGTATTCACATCTGGAGGAGGGTGTTCAGACAGGAAGTCGCCGCTCGTTGACAGGGAACTTGAATGTCTTGGATTCCGCTGGTCAAAATTTAAAGGGAGCAATGGTCTCCCGAACGGATCAGGCTCGAATAGCTCGGATACGGATTGTACATTTCCGAGTTCACTGCTGTAGAGCGGCAGGTCGAGTGTAGTAGGCGAGGGCGGCGGTAACGCTGTTGATATTTGTTCTGCATCGACAGGCGGTGATGCAGTTGAGATTCGTCCCGCATCGACGGCGCTAGCTACCCGCCTACTTCCAGCTAACTGTCTCGGACCAAGCGATTCGTCTCCCAGAGTGATCTCAGCGAGGATCAAGTCATCCTCTACGTAACGGGCTCGCTTTAGCATTGATCTTGAGCGATTGAGTTCATGCTCGAGATGACTGACTGATACTACTTCCATGAGAATATCTCTGTCGAGCATTTTTTGTAATTTCATTCATTCATTTGGGGATCAATGGAATTATTGAACGAGGAAAAAAAAAAAAAAAAAAGCTCACGCGAATCGTCCTCTTGCTAGCCATCTCAAGTAAAAATGAGAGATCACAATAATACAAAAAAAAACAAAAGAAACGTTCATACCTATGTTCAGTATGGTGCAGGAGATCAATGCTTTTGTGAATCAAAGCAAGTTCAGCACCGTGACTGCTGTTCCACGAAATAGATGACCGTCGGTTTTGCCATGCATTCACAAGTAAGATGAGCGTGGAATTAAACAATGCCATCTGGAGCGAAACAAGTTCAGTTCAAGAATATGAATACAAAACTCGATTTTTTTCTTTCTCTGCATTGCGACTAACCATAGTTTGTCGGAAAATGAGCAAATTCGAGCCTCTTTCATGATGAATCTCCAGCACATGCAAGCATAATCGTGCCGCATTCGCACAGATTTCCAAAGACGGAAAATTCAAGATTGGTTTCGCGCCTGGTTCAGTGCACTCGGAACACCATAAGTTTCTGAATTGGGCTTCGCCTCTTATGTTAGCATCCATCTGACACTTCTCCTTAGGCTCGTCGGTGAGAAGGGAGCTAGCTTACTCGCCGAAGATCTCGGCCTCAAGATCAAGACTCCTCACGCGCCCGTCCCTCATGCGCCCGTTCCCAAAGGCGTTCCTGCCACCCAACTTCGTCGTTGAGGAGGGGATTACCCTCGCGTCGGCGAACATAGTTCCTTTTTAATATGCTGTTCAATGTGCACAAAAAATAATCCCACGAACACATTGAAATATGTCGACGCACGCACATTTGATCTGTCACACGTACGTCTAAAAACTGTTACGCGCGCGCAAATTCAACTTTTACGCATACGCCCAACAACGTACGCGTACGCGGTAAATGGATGAAATATCTCAAGTACCGTACTGTGTAATCTGGTGCCACTATTGTAGATGATGGATAAATTTAGTACCATGTCCATGTGCGTATTACTTTAGAGTATGTGCTAATAGAGGACTATAGTGGATAGACAGATAGTCAAGAATTCATGAAGGTGAAGGAGGATGAAACCCTCCTGTTAAATTCAAAAAGAAAGCGCAGGAAAATGAGGGAAAGGACATAAAAATAAACAGGTATTTTTACTACTATGCTGGTGACAAGAGGTATGTAGGTGTTATACTTTGGGAACAAATACAGTATTGTTCTTCAGGAGTAATAGAAATAACTATTAGCTATCAATAGAGCACGCAGTAGACAGGATTATCATCAGTTGGAGGGAGAGCCGCTGAGGAGGAACAAATGGAGGAACCTGGGCAATGAGGGAGTCGTTAGGGAGAGGCAAATCAGGGCTTTCCAGCGCGGTACTCACCGTGTGGACAGCCAGCTTGGTTCCCAAGATATGGGTGGAGTATGGAAGGGGATGGCAACATCTACAGTGAGCGCTGCTGCAGCGGAGCAAATGGAGGATTCTGGGCAATGAGGGGCTCGTGAGAGAGAGAGGAAAATTAGGGTTTTCCAGCACAGTACTTACTGCGTGGACAGCCAGTTCTGCTCCCAGCATATAGATGGAACATGGAGGGGGATGACAACATTTACTGGGAGGGTTGCTGCGGGGGAGCGAATGGAGGATTCTGGGCAAGAAGGGGTTCATTAGAGAGAGAGGAAAATGAGGCCTTTCCAACGCGGTACTCACCATGTAGACAGCCAGCTTCGTTCCCAAGATATGGATGGAGCATGGAGAAGGGATGACAACATTCACAGGGAGGCTGCTGCAGAGGAGCGGATGGAGGATTCTGGGAAACAAGGGGCTTGTCAGAGAGAGGTAAATTAGGGGTTTCTAACGCAGTACTCACCGGGTGGACAGCCAGTTTCGTTCCCAAGATATGGGTGGAACATGGAGAGGAGATGACAACATTGATAGGGAGGGCCGCTGCAGAGGAGGGAGTGGAGAAAATTGTACGTAGGGCATGCGTGCTGTCAAGTCTTCAATTTCTCATCCTGGGCCTGAAGATTTGCCTTTCGAGCTTTGTGTGGAGCGTGGCTGGAGATGGGGCAATCTCCTGAAGACACAAGACATGAATTACAGAAGTAAGATATCAGAAGGCGACTCACTGTTTCCAGGATTCCAATCAACCACTATTTCATCATCCAAGCCAAGTATCATCTTCGAGAGGAAATCTTGATAGTTGAGATGACCGCTATCGTCGCCCCAGCCAAAACATAAATTGAGATCCAGGTAACCGGATAAAGGAAGACTACTCACCTCCCCGGACATAGCCAGATGCTGAGCTTGGATGATTGACCTGTGCAGAAGGCAAAAAGGATGAAGAGGAATGGCCCAATGTTGTTATGAGGCTCACGACGACTACACCGCGTTCTTGGGATGATTGAACCGGTTTTGTGATCCCCAAAAGCTGACAGGAATTCTTAAAGACAGATGAACAGTTAAATAGAAGGTGGGAGGGTGTGAGAGAAGGCCTGAGAGCGGAGAACGGAAGGCGGGCGCACAAGGGTTTTCGGGGTCATTTGTAGCTAGGCTGAAAAGGACCAATGAGT
>JAACJN010000226.1:0-76138 GCA_013368555.1 Collybiopsis confluens | reverse complement strand
AAGCAAAGCGTTGCCTACCTCGAAATCTTTTCTGCAGGCCAACGCATGATTGACGAAATTCTTGTTACATTTACATACATAGAGGTCCTACGGAAAGCAAGGGAATAATTCCATACGTGACGAATACATATACCCCGGAGAAATATAAATAAATAAGTATATCCAACTATCGATTACTTCGTCGACTAGCCCTCGACTGAGCTCTAGACGACTGCTGCTGCTGCTGAGGATCCGTATCAACCACATAATACGCCGGATCCATATACGTCTCTGGATTGAAATGAGAATATTGAGAATTTGCGGATCGAACAGACATGGACGAAGTGGCTCTCTTCAACGGCGATGGTTCTACCCTCCTCCTCCTCCTCCTCCTCTCCTTCCCTAGTACCTTCACCGATCGTAGACTCTGACCTCATCCGATGATGACTACTGCCGCCGCCGCCACCAGGCAAACTCATTCCCATTGAACGAATTCGGAGTAAGCGTTCCAAACGATTCTGCACGCCGATGATGACTCGAATGCGAATGCGAATGTGGATTCGGCAACGCTTCGTTTCCCCCCGCAGACGTCTTATTGCCAACTTGGCTAATCGGTGTCTTTGACCTCGCATTAAATCCCCTATTCTCCCTTTCTCCATTATACCCACCACTACCACCCAAATCCAAACTCGTCGATCTCGGTCTATTATACCCAGCACCCGCACCCGGCTGCGGAAGTGGAACGCCACTGTTCGGCCTACCCGGGCTAATGTACGGAGATCGATTCAACGCGGCAGGTGCCTCCGAAGGTGAATTTGACTGTAGAAGGCGAAAAAGCCATAAGAATTTATTTTTAAAAGAAAAAAAAGTCGCGAACACTGACCGGAGGCTGAACCGATATCGACACGGGAGGACTCGACACACCATGAGGCGGTTGTTGAGGATTCACACCAGACACCAAATTCGGCCGTCCATAGCCATACCCAGCACTCTCACTCCTCTCTTCCTCTCTCGCAGGCGGAGGACCAGTAGGAGCATAAAAGCTAGAAGAAGTATTTGATCCTAGAGATGTGGCTCTTCCATGGCCGTATCTAGCTGGGGGTGGATATCCGCGTCTCTGGCCTCTCTGCTGCTGTTGTCGGTGGTGTTGACTCGGCGGACTCAACGGAGCGGGAACAGTAAGTTGAACTGGTACCCTCACGTTCCTCGGTGGTCCATTTCCATATCTGCTCCAGGTACAGGTCTAGGTCCAGGACGCCCATTCATCGAAGGTGGTGGTACATTCTAAAACCAAGAATATTATCCTTTTAGCAGAAACGGATAATAAAAAAACTCGGTACTCACCCTATCCGGTCTCCGTTGATCACCACCACCGCCGTCATCTTCATCCTCATACCTCGACTGACCCATACTAGTCGCAGGCGGAGGCGGTTGCTGCGGAGGTCTTTGCTGGAGAGTCAAGCTCCCCTGCCTACTCAACCCCGCATCTTCTCTAATCACACTCAACCCCTTCTCCTCTCTATCCTTCGACTTATTCCTGCCCATAAACAGCATATTCTTCAACGTATTCCCAATCCCGCCTCTCACCATCCCTGCCATTTTGCTTTCATGAGGAGGAGAAGGAGGAATAGGAACACCCCAAGCATCCAGAAGGATTTTCCCACTTCCTACGCCTATACTTGATGCCATGGACCTCGTATCCCATCCGGATGCAGATGAGGGAGCTGGTCTAGCTTGATACCACGATTCTCCTCCGCCGCCGCCCGGAATGGTATCAGAAGGAGAAGGACCGCGACCTGTTTCAGACGGATGATCATCCAGATTGACAACTTCCCTAGAATCGACCTGTCCCTGTTCGTTATACCAAGACTCTGTAGCTCTCGCCTTCCCCTTTGAAGACGTATAAGGTCTCTTTCTCCCATCCGAATCACTCTGTACAGGTCCCTGATCGTAGAGTGAACACCAGGCTGATGAGTTCTGCCGCTAGCGCCCATCCCACCTTCAACGGACCGACTACCCATTCCCATTCCCATCCCCATCAACGGCGAAGGCGGATACTCTACTAGATCATGAGGAGGCGGAAGAGCGATATGTATATGACCGTCTTCGCCCGTTGCAGTTGGTATATAGTTATCGGGAGGTCTAGGTGAAGGTGTACGTTGGATCGGAGAAAGAGGGGAATGTGAACGAGGATGTGAACGAGTAGGAGGGTGTTCTGGCCGCAGAGGAGGAGGAGGTTGTGCGTGTGCACGAGGAGCGTTCTGATTCTGAGGAGGATGTTGCTGTTGTCGTTTTCTCGAGGAAAGTCTCCTGGTGGGTTCCGGCGGCCTATTATCGAAATCTGTTTGTTCGGGAGGAGGGATGGATAGGGCGTATGTTTGGATTGCGGGTGTAGGCATGAATGGCTGTGGAGGAGGTTGGTACTCTTCTGGAGGTGGGGCAGCAGGAGGGGGAGGGTGTTGCAGTGGGGGATCGACGATAGGAATTTCAGGAAAAGAGACGAGACCTCTAGGCGGAGGATATGTCCTGTACGACATAGTCTCTCCATCGTCATCGGTATTACCAAATTCCGGTAACTCTGGCTCGGTGTACTCGAGTGCATGCTGGGGAACGATCCCAAATTCCTCCCTAGCCCGATTCCACCCTGCCTCGAACCCAAGTCTCCTACCTTCCTCTCGGGCCTTCCACACTTCCAAAGCCTCCTTTACCTTCCTCGCATCCCCTCTCGCCCTCTTCGCAACATCCTCAGCAGCATCCACCTGAGTCTGCAAAGCCGCATTTGTCTCCCTCGCCTTCAAAATCTCTCTCTGGGCCTCATCATACCGAATTTTATACAGTGTTAACTCCCCTTCAAGCGTGTGCGACTCCCACTCCCATTTCCGCCTCTCCTCGTTCAACTGTCTGAATTTTTGACTGTAAAGTAGAACTTGGGCTTCCGCTTCTTCTGCGCGCCGCTTTTCAGCATTCAGTTGAGGGATTAAACGTTCCAATGTCCGCCTGAGAGAACGTAATTCTGAGGATTTATTATGTGTAGCTGTACTGGCGGTCCGAGAATGGGACGAGGATCGCCTTCGTTCTTGATGCCTCTGCTGCTGCTCCTGCTGCAGAGTAGAATCTACAAAGTCGCGAAGTACGGGTCTTTATACAACGCGGAAGATAACGTAAAAATAAAGGAAACTCAATTTGGTTAACGACTCGCCCTTCGCTATCGTCCGATGCATAAACTGCCTCCGCCATGGAAGTGGCCCCGTGAGTTCGGTTGAACTGCACGTGATACTGATATTGCTGAGCTCAGCTCCCACGCCACGTCACACGTCACATGATTACCTAAACCAGCTGTCAACACTTTCCCTCTTCCCTCCCGTTCAACGAAAAGCTCCTGCCGGCTATTAGCCAATGCCCGCCCCAACTCCATTCCCTTCACCTTTCCCCGCACTCTACCTCTACCCTCTCAACGACTCTTTTATTCCAAAACACATCTCTCTCGTGCACAATCAACATGTCAAAATTGGTAGACAAACAAATGCAAAGACGACGCCTGGCGAACGGAATGGCTATTTCGACTCCAAGGTTTTGAGCAGACAGCATGCTGAGGTTTGGGAAGAATCTGGAAAGGTATCCAAGTTCATAAGCGCTATTTCCTTCAATGTTCTAACCCAGGGTTATACCTAGATATTTATCAAAGACGTCAAGAGCAGCAACGGTACTTTCATTAACGGCGAACGACTTTCTGCAGAAGGTGTAGAGTCGGACCCATACGAACTCAAAAGTGATGATATCGTCGTAAGCACCTCAAACAACACTCCACACCGTATTCTCTTTCGTCCCTCACACACATTTTCGTCGTAGGAATTCGGCATAGACATCGTTGGCGAAGACAACAAAACCATCGTCCACCACAAAGTAGCTGCCCGCGTCGTCTGCATCTTCTCAGACCAAGACGCTCAAATGGCTGCACGCGCCGAACAACACCAACTGGCTCAATACTCTTCTTCTCAACAACCCTCATCTTTCGCCTCTTCCCCTTCATCATCCAATAACCCACAAGGTTCCTCTTCATTTAACTTTAACCATTCTCAAACCCAATCTGGAGGTCCGCAAGGTTCGGGTGGATTAGGCGGCGGTCTCGGAGGTGTCCCCGGAGGCGGTGGCGGTGGGGTCTAGGCGGCGGAGTTGGAGGAGGTGGCCCACCCCGTCGACCAACCTCTCAACTCTCTCAACAGGGTATAACTGGAATGGGCGGAATGGGCGCCGGCATGCGCGCACCCGGTAAAAGCGGTCTCACATTCGACCACATCCTCACTCGTCTCCAAGGCGAACTGCAAAAATCGCGAGAGACTGGGGCGGAACTTCATACCCTTACGAATGCTATGAACGAGATACATGATACGTTGGGAGGTGGCGGTGGTGGTGCATCTGGGAATACGAATGGATATCTAACGCACCTCCATACCGAATCCGAGCAATTTGCCTCCAGTGAGGCCACCTCAGCCTTCTTCTCCACCTCCTCCAGCCTCAACCACTGCCGCCGCGACCGGAGCCTCTGCTCCAGGTGCTCCTTCTCCAGAAGGAGAAACCTCCCCGTCCACTACCGATCCAACATCCACATCCACTACATCATCCACCTCCACCTCATCCCCCTCCATCCTCCTCACCACCCTTCAAACACAACTCAAAGACACCCAAACCTCCCTCTCCCAACACGTAGACAAGATCCGCTTCCTCGAAGACGCACTTAAAGAGCAAGAAGCCATTAGGCGCGAAGTTGGGCTCTTGAGGGATATGATGGAGGCTGTTCAGAGAAGAGCAGGTGGTGCTCTAGGGGAGGAAGAACAGCAGCAGCAGCGACATCGACAACAATCTGAGCAGATGAAGAGAAGAAGGCAAAGGCCTGTGAAAGCAAAAGGGAAGCAGAAGGAGGTGGAAGTGGAGGCGGGATCTGTCGATCTCATTGATGATCATGAGGAACATGAACCCAAGGGAGGCTTCGATATTGATATCGAAGATGAAAGTGTTGTCGTTCCTGGATTAGAGGAACGTGATACTGATACATCGAAAGCAGCAGAAGACGAGTATATGGTCAATGGGGTTCACGACAATGACAATGGGGAAGAGGTTGAAGACGAGGAGATGAAGACGAGGAAGATGATGACGATGATGACGAAGCACGATGCGCGGAGTGTTGCTACTGCTGTTCCGCATGAACTGGAGAGCGTAGAAGAGGTAGATGAGGATGTCGAAGCTGAGGCTGAGGCTGAGGTGGAACCCGAGACCGAAACCGAGGCTACACAACCCCGTTATCAAGTCCATGGTCGAGGTCAAGCCCTGATCAACGGCGTAGACAACACGCACGGTGACGTTAACAATGAGGTAGTCAGCGCAGTTGCGCCTAGTCCCGCCGACCAGGATGACGAAGAGCGTAAGCAATCACAACAAGTTGGTCGACCTACCACTCCCGAACCTGGTAATCTTGGGTTAGGTTTGGGTATTGGGAAACCTAGGTCTCCTACCAAAAGATCATCCTCCTTCATCCTCGCCCTCACACTATTCTCATCCTAATCACATTAACGCCTTCATTAACGGTTCCGGCCCGAACTCGAACCCGAGTCATATCGACCCCCATATCTCAGAATCAGAAATCCAAACTCAGACACTAACAAACCAACTCCAAACCCTCTCTTCCCAGCTCGAATCTGCACTCGCGCTCTCTAGTACGCTTCAGGCTCAGCATTCGGAAGCGCGGGATGTGATTTATGCGTTGGAGGGGAAAGTTCGGGTTTTGGAGCGGTTAGTTGGTGTGGGTGTTGGTATTGATTCTATCGCGGAGGGGAGGGTGGAACAGGATGAGGATGGTGATAGGTCTGCTGCTAAAGGAGAGACTAGTACGACCACGAGCACGAATGCCGTTCATGATGACTCATCTAGCTCTACTTCCACCCCCGATTCAGAAGATATTGATACCTCCGTCGAAAACATCTCCGCGTCCACCTCCAGGGAAAACCTTCCTCCGTCGTCCCTAACCACTCTCCTCCTCGAATGGAAAAAGACCGTACAGGGACAGTGGTCTTCTGTTCAGGAGGAATGGGCACAGGAACGACAGAGGCTTCTTCGTGCGAGGGAGGAGTGGGAGGGGAAGAGGGATGAGTGGGAAGATAGGTTGAGAGCACTCGATTCAAGCTCGAGCTCGTCGTTTCAAAACCAAGTTTCGACTACCCAGACTCCTCCGACTCAGATGGACGATACCAAATTCCGTCTCCTAGATGAAAAACTTGCATCGCTCGATTCTTCCCTTCGTACCGTCGAATCCCGAATCGGGAACGTAGAAGGAAAAGTGGGGGATACGGTCGACGGATTGAGGAAGTTGGATAGAAGGGTTTCTTTAGCGTACCAGACTGCTCCAAACGGAGATCTCGCTTCTAAACACCGTTCATCCAACATTGCTGGTAGCGGTGTCGTCGGCAGTGGTCACGGTCTAGTCACTCCCCCCAGTCCACGAAGTCTCTCCTCCGATTCCGCACATTCTCGTTCTAGATCTCACAGTCCGCGGAGAAAAGCGCGGAGCAGCAGAGGGCGTACGTCGACTAGGAAGAGGAGTCTCTCGAGAGGAGCAGAGACAGATGATACGGAGGCTACGTTGGCTTCTGAAGAGGGGAACGGACCCAACAACAGCCACGCAGGACCGTTTGGGTCTTTGTTCGATAAGATGGGCGGGAACAAAATTTTCGGGTCGGATGGGAAATATCAGCAACAGCAGCAGCAACAGAACAGGGATATGATTACAAACTCGAAGGAAATGACAACGGCTACGAAGACGAAGAATGGCCTATTAAGTGGTCGGGTTTCGGCGGGGTCGCCTGAGGGAACACTGGTAGATGAGCGTACCTCTGCATCTTCCTCCTCTGCATTCGATAACCCGAACCCCACTAATAAATCCCATCAATTCTCCTCTTCGCTCTCTGGCGATACGGAATTGGATGGAAGCACCAGCGGTGGTGCTATGGCGGTATGTTGTTCATTCTTTTTTTTTTTTTTCTGCATGACGGTTGCTGATTCCATTTATCTATCGACCAATAGAACGAACAAGCGAACGGGATGAATATGCAAGCTGCGTTTGGAGTGTTGGTGTTGAGCATTGCGGCTGCTGCTGTTGTGTGGAGGGTGAAACCCGACAGTGTTTAACAAACATAACTTTCTTCTTTTTCTTTCTCCTTTTAGTCCCATTTTCAAGTACATCATCGGTACCCCAGTCTATCATAAATCTGAGATTTACCTCTCCATGTTCTTTCCCTTTTCCCACTTTCGATACTTCTACATTGTACATTTTCGCTTTTTTTCGTTTGTTCGTTCGAATAACTATTTATTCTCCCAATCCTTTTTCTTTTTGTGCACATATATTGTTATTTCGTATGCCAGCCCACCGTTCAATTTGCTTTCTCTCTCTTCTAGCTCTCTTTCTTTTCTAACATCGGAAGGAAAAAAAATGCAAAACACCGAAACAAAAACACAAAAAACAAGGTCTTCAATTCGGTTTTTACCAAACTCTTTTTCTTACTCTTTCTTTTTTTCACTCTCTCTCGCTCTCTCTCTTCAATCCATGAGTACCTACTTATCTACAAAAAAGTAATGAGTCGACTTGTTTGTCGAATTTTAATGAAATGTTCATGCCCACTATATCTTTCTCTCTGGTGTAGTTATCGAACCTTGAGCGCTTATTTCTTGACTTTTCTTGCCTGCAAACTTTGAGACTGGCACGTACAAACGCAACGAATTCCAGCCAACACAATTATTTTCTGCAACGATGCTATCCTGTTTTTTTTACAAACAGCTTGTTCTGGCAAGTAAATTTTTTTATATCTATTTGTATTTCGCGACCGCAACAAACCGCAATGCCAATAGGAAACAGGGTCTGCTGGCGGCGCTGGGAAAAAACGAAAATGTTCCTGTCATATAACCGACCAACGTGTACGATGATACAAGCCGATCTTTCCACTGCTAAATCCAGCTTCTTGGCCCTTTGACATAAAAATGCGTTCAGAACTAGCAGAGCTATTCTTATTTCAGTAAGTCTGACTAATAACCCTAAGACAATTACACCGAGCTATCGGTTCTTCGTGGCCTAGCTTATGTTCTGGACTGGTAGGGCCAAAGTATTGAATATGTACAATCTCTGTCTCTTCTCTGTCTCTCTCTCTCTCTCTCTTGTCGGTTCTACGAGACCGACACAAAACCTCAGCGCTTCAGCAGGGAGACGATCGGGAAAATACTGTGACGTTTCTGTGGATCATCGGAAGCTTACCGGCGGTTAGCACAAAGCCTGTGAATGTACTGATCTACACTTTCCCTGCATTGGCTAGTTTGAAAGGAGCTAACAAATGGGGTTGAGCGTCGATGAGTGTTACACCACCAAACCGGTTGCGTACCCTGGCTGCATTCCTTTTCAATGGCTCCTGCACTAAATGAAGGCTTAGCAAAAAGAGGTTTCAATACCAAGGTCAGTTGCCTGGTTAAATCTTTTTTCCGACCCCAATACCGTCGTCAAATGTTCACCTGATATTTTTTTCTCAGTCTTACTCGTCGTCGTTATTGATTCGAAGGTTGTCCCTGTGAGTGTGGTGGAGCCGAAAGGGTCGCAAACTTTCCAGAAATCGACAAGACGGCGATGTCCAAGGCAGGCAGGCAGGCTTTATGCACGCCACACTCGGTATATTCAGGAAAATCCGCATTGAATTAACGCGATAACGAACAAACGTACATATATTGTGCGCAGTGGTTCAGGATCTTAACCTTTGCTTTAATCGCCCACCCAGCCACTCTCGTCGAACCGATATGTGGCACATCCTCCTCCAGATATCATATGGTGTGGGTGCTACCTCGGAGCTCTAACACTCTACAGACTATTTTTCCACCCACTACAGAAGTATCCTGGACCTTTACTTGCGGCATTGACAGAAGGATACGAGGCGTACTATAATATTGTTCAATTCGGAGGCTTAGTAGATGAACTCGTCAGGCTTCACGAGATATATGGTACGGGTTTTCTCTTCCTGCCCGCGTCGAATAGGAAACTATAACCTCCGATTCTCAACCCATGTAGGTCCTGTCATAAGAATAGGTCCCAACAAGGTAATTTGGATGGGTACACTTATTCTTACCACTTTTTACTTACCGGTATTTTAGCTTCATTTCAAGGACAGAAGAGCATTCCACGATATCTACACCAATGGCTCGAGCATGTTAAAAGACCCAGCGTTCTATCACGGCTCATCGCCCACGCCCCGGATTCTTCAGTTTATTTCTGCGACAGCAAACAGTCGAAAGACAGAAGGGCGTTACTGGCTCCGCTATTTTCTCGAAGAGCGGTAATGAACTTGGAATATACCGTCCAGAGCAAAGTAACGAGCCTGTCTTTCGAACAGTCGATGACCCAATTCTCAGTTTTTATTCGTAGGTTGATAAACTTCTGCACATACTCGAGGAGCGACATAACTCTCCTAGCACAAGCATTCCCATGTCCGTATCCTACCACTCTCTTACCACCGACTTGATCACCTCATACTGCTTCGCCGAATCTACGAACACACTCGACATACCCAACTTTTCTCATCCGCTCCTCGAAGGTGTACAAGAAGTCGTCAAGGGTCTGTGGGTCCAGAGGTACTTTCCATTTATAAATAGGCTCGCCATGGGTCTTCCAAAGAGCATGCTCCTCCGGTTATTACCCGAGTTCAAAGGGTTTGTTGAGATGCAAGAAGGATTTTCGACAAAAATAACAGAGCTGAGGAAAGAATTTCCGGAGGGGTTCAACAAAGTGGATCATGAGACGGTATATCACCATCTCATAGAACCTAAAAACCAAGCTAGGCCGACTATGAAGTCGTTGGTTAGTGAGGCATTTACTCTGGTGATTGCCGGAAGTGATACCGTCGCTCATGCTTGCACCTTGGGTAAGTCCCGTTGGCATGAACACGCCAGGATACGATTTCTGAAGACTCTTTCCGACTATAGGTACATTTTACGTGCTTAAAGAGGCCCACATTCGCCGTAAGCTCACTGAGGAACTTGAGGAGGCTTGGCCAGATAAAGGTACTCCAATGAGCTACGCAAAATTGGAGAAATTACCGTATCTCGTAAGTCCGAGACGCTGTGACTTGAAGCACACTAAAAGCACCTCCATAGAGTGCAGTGATCAAAGAAACCCTGCGGTTTTCGATAGGTGTAGTTCACCCCCTGCCTCGGATCATTGGGAATGAAACGCCAGCGATAGCTGGGCTGAAGCTCCCTCCCGGTGTAGGTGTTTTTTCATTTTTCATTCGAGACTTCAATTTTTACATCTTTGTTGCTGCTGTTGTAGACAATTGTGGGAATGAGCGCACTCTTCTTGCACATGAATCCAGATGTTTTTGAAGACCCTTTCACATTCAATCCGGATCGATGGCTAGCCGAGGATACAGCAGAAATGATTCATGATTTGGCTCCATTCAGCAAGGGCCCTCGTATGTGGTGAGTCTTATTTCCGACGTCGCGGCAGCATTCATGGGTCTAAACATCCTTAATTACAATCCAGCATTGGCTTTGGGTATGTATCACACCTTCTTTCTGACTGACCATGGTTGACGCATTCCATCTTTCGCAGTCTAGCCTGGTGCGAATTGTACCTCATTTTTGCAAACATATTTCGAAATTGGACCTGAGCCTCGTACATGGAGATGAGTGAGTTATCTTTCCGCCGTCGATTCGCAGGATATGTATTCATGATTTATTTTCCTTGCAGAGTTGACGACTTTCGCTGGAGCACAGAACATAGAGACTACTATACTCCGCATTGGAAGACTTCTTACAGAGCTTTTGTGAATGAGAAAGTACGTGAATGATAATGAAATACAATTGCGCCGGCATTGTTTGGATTGTGAACCCGGACTTAGATGCACCGACTTGAGTTATTTGAAAAGCTGTGGCCTTGATTCCTCTCTGATAAACTCCCTGCAACATCCTTGGCGGTGAATTCTGATAGTCCCTAGTCCCTAATCAGGCAGTGCGCGAGGACCCAAATTGGGGAGAGTGGGCCATCGCGCTTTCAAGCGCGTGGGGTGTACGAGTCCGATGCCCTGGTTCGGGCAGCGTTAGGGTTAACCTTTGGTCTAGCCCTAACACTGCTACGCTAACGAGCATTTCAAAGCAGGATCCGACATCAACGTCACGAGAACCGGATATTTCTCGGAGTTGATCTTTCTCGGAGTTGATCTCATTCGGAGTCACGGAAAAGCGTGATATAGCTCCATATAAGGAGATTTCGATGGCTGGAGCTGCAGGACAAGACGAATCCTTCATTTCATTCCGGACCCGGACTCGTAATGTCCGTTACGTCTTCTATCGAGAAACAGTCCGATGTCCTGATCATCCAACCGTGGTTGAAGTCTCTATGAATTGGAGGATGACTCTCAAAAGAAACGCACTCGAATTTTAATCATTGACGGACAGCAAATTGAATACTTGGTGTTAATTTATCTACGGTGCTCAAGTACATCGACGATGATGGTGATGTTCCTGCTGAACGCCTCGACATCGTTCTTGGCATAACAGTTGAGGACTCACAGGAAGGCAGAGACGCACCGTTTGCCGAACTGGATGCACTCTATCATCAGATCTTGTCAGCGGTAAAAAGCCGTGCTTCGCGTCTTCGCAGCTTGGACT
Source organism: Collybiopsis confluens (assembly GCA_013368555.1). Classification (NCBI taxonomy): domain Eukaryota; kingdom Fungi; phylum Basidiomycota; class Agaricomycetes; order Agaricales; family Omphalotaceae; genus Collybiopsis; species Collybiopsis confluens. The sequence continues at coordinate 64,468 of JAACJN010000226.1, read as the reverse complement.
CTGGCATATAAGGACTCTAATGTCCAGCAGTTTATTGACCTATTGTATATTCGTCTAGGAACCCTTTTACGCCACATTTTCTGGCCTTCATTCTATCTTTGAAGGCCCGTCCCCGGCCCTCGAATCTCAGTTCAAGTTTGGCACGCATCCTTTACAGATTTTCTTCGGTCACAGCGATCTCAGTCAAGACTCAATGCTGCTTAGATATATACAGTAATCCACAGAGTATAATTGATCTAGGCCTATAGCAGTCCTTCTAAGAGTAGTCGTGCTAAAGCAGGAACCTCGTTAGTTTCTGCTTTAGCACGACGACCCTCTGAGGGCTTGGTTACCAGGCTAGTCTCAGCCCAGAACTGGTGTCATCATAGTGCGCGCGGGACGGGTTATCCGCGCTTGACTCTTTACCACTCTATGCCATATTTTCGGACTTTGGACTAGATTTGAGGCAAGTAATTTACCAGACAAAAGATATCATTCCCACTCGGACAGTGCAACTCACTTCATATTTTTAGCATCCCCTACGAGACTTTAAGAACATTTCAACAGCGAAATTTGTTCTGGTTGTAGCTTTCGATCCCAGGTTTAACATACCCATAGAGTATTCGTCATCATCAATGTTCGTCGACGCAGCATTCGAAGCCTGTCGTCTCACTGTACATGGTCGCTTGGAGAAACAGCTTTACTACAACAGGATCCGATTCCAGTGGCGTAGGGTCAGATTTCAAGAAATACTTCCACTACCGATATAAGTAAGTACGACCAACTGTAATGAATTTTTTCAAACCATTGCCATTCAGCTTCACCACGCGTCGAGATGGGCTGGACTAGGAAGCTAAAATGGTCTAGATATTTGATTCGAAGGCAGGCAGGTTTCATGCACGCCAATGATTGAGCTACACAAGTATGTGTAGTGCATTTCATCCTGCAGAAATCATATGCTTCGGCAAGGAAACTGTCCGAATCGCGCGTACACGAATATAGTCTGTTGATGCTCGTCGATGTGGCAGCTATCCCATAGATTTAACCCTTGACGCGCGTCCCAGCTCCAGTCGTGTGCTGCGGCCCTACGGGTACTAGAAGTAGCCATATACTAATCACAAGTTGAAACGTGAAACGTGAAAAAAGCTGAACTCACCCGTCGACATCTTGCATTGAAGTCTGGCCGGCAAAGCATAGTAAATGTTCAGCAGCGAGCAGAGGCGATGAGAGGGTTTTCAAGGTCTTGCAGCTTAGTTGCGAGGATTTGTTTCTCGGCCGGCATACTAGTCGTCGCTTTCTCAACGTTGTACATATGTAGGGGAACGGCACCCTCTTCAGTCTCGACTGAAGCCAAATGACCAATCCCAATATGATTTGCCCGATAATGAACTCCGATGCCTCCTCCATGTAATTTTTGTCAGGCCTTCCGTCGGATCAGTATTGAATATTGAAGCTCGCTGCTCAACAGCGGTACTAATAATTGTGCGATTTCTATAAGACAGTATGAGATGAAAATAATGATTTACCGTTTCTTCCGACCCGGACGCTCCTTGCCTTGAAATGACTGTCCGAGATACTGTCGGTTCAATGAATACAAACAACTGATTCCAAACAGAAATCTGACTGGTCGTGGTTAAATTTCCAAATTTGGCCAAACTTCGGCTACCATTTCCCCGTCACCAACCAAAACCTCCTGCGCGTGCCATATGACGCTGACGCAACTTGAATTTGAGTGTCCATTTCTCATGAGCGGTTATATAAGACGAGACTTTTTCTTCTCGACCGTCATCAGCAACTTATTCCTTCTCTCAAATCCTCGCCCAATACCATGGTGTCTCCTGGGCTCAGATATATTTTCCGTTTCGTTACCCCCCATGTCTTATCAGTGCTCGCGGTCTATGGAACATTGAACGCGATCGCCCAAGGACCCGCGTTTTCCTGGCTCCACCTTTTATGTGCCATCATGGCACGGCCTCTCTACGCGCTTGTACAAGGATGGTACACAGACTTTCAGAATGCTCGTCGAGCTGCTGAAATGGGTGCTGTACTCGCCCCAGTCGTCAAAGAGTCAAGCTTTAAAATTCGATCTTCAATCGTCAGAAGTTTCAACGGCGGCTACACCGGTATGGTCTCACTTTCACTAAATCTCGCTCAGCAAAAGCTCACTAAATCACACAGGCGACGCATTCTACGAATGGATGCAACAGTACGGTTTCACTTATCAAGTGAAAATATTTGGAGAGCGGAGAGTAAGTTTCTTTTTGGAAGATCACACTTTTCTTAACTTTATAACGTATATTGACCAGATGATGACGGTCGAACCTGAACATATCAAGGTGATGATGCGCTGGCTGTCGCCATTCCCGCTATCCATGATTAACAGAAAACCTTCGTAGGCCATTCTTGCCACAAGTTTTGATAATTTTGAGAAAGGTGCGCACCCCAGCGGTGGGATTTATTCGGTTTATCCGGTTTATTCACGGTCAACTCTTGCAGGTCCTATCGTTTTCGACCAGTTTTTCTCTCTATTGGGTTTGGGAGTGTTCAACTCTGATGGTAAATATCATCTTCTAAGATTCTATCTTACATACATGATCTTTCAAAGTATCACGCTCACGCCTCGATTTCTGGCAGGCGAACGATGGAAGTAAGAATGGATCTATAAGCATTCCCATGTATCAAGCCTTCACATTTTTTTTCGCAGATTCCATCGAAACATGACTCGTCCGTTCTTCAATAAGAATAGGATAAGCGACTTTGACAATTTTGAGCGCCACTCTGAAGACACTATATCAGCTATCAAGGCACGACTGGCACAAGGCTACCCGGTTGACTTCCAGGTATAGTATATTCCCCAGGTCCCAAGTATGACGCTCTCACACGCACATTTTTTTCTCCGTAACCCGAAAGGACGTGATAGCTCGTTTCACACTAGATTCTGCCACAGAATTCTTGTTTGGACAAGACGTCGGCTCTCTTGGCGCAAACTTGCCGTATCCAGCAAGTTCAAACCTAGCAAAAGATCCGTCTATCATGAACCATCCTTCAAATGTCTTCGTGCGTGCGTTCATGCAAGGCCAGGTCCAGACAGCGTTTCGAGTAAGATTTGGTATGATGTGGCCGCTCAAGGAATTTTGGTCCGATAAAGTACTTCCGGCTCGCAAGAAGGTGGACGAATTCGTGCAGCCAATCTTGGAAGATAGGCAGAAACAGATTTTGGCAATGGCTGCATCTGAAAAGGCAAACGACGATGGAGAGGGAGAGACATTTTTAGACCATTTAATCAAGTATACGGAAGGTCAGTCGTAATGAAGGCGGGGCATCTTGGTGTTCCAGCTAAGATTATCATCGCAGACAAGCAGATTATCAAAGACGAACTAGTCAACATCTTGGTTGCCGGACGGGATACGGTAAGGCTAATAGCTTACGTTGGTCCGCGTTCCTCTACTGATATGCATTCCTTATAGACTGCTTCAACTCTCACATTCTGCATCTATGTCTTAAGCGAACGGCCTGATCTCACTGCGAGACTCAGGCAAGAGGTTCTCGAGAAAGTCGGTGCCAACGCTCGGCCTACGTACAAAATTATATCCGAAATGAAGTTTTTACGTGCTTTCATCAATGGTACGAAAAGTTTCAAGTCTCCCCTTGATCGATAAGCTCTCAACTTTGAATACCAGAAACCCTTCGACTGTATCCTGCTGTGCCGTTCAATGGAAGGTTAGTTTCGTATTGTTAGATTGCAATTGCATGATATAGCCACTCAGTCCTATCTCTTCCTTTATGTATGTAGGACGACTAAACATCCCACTGTCCTTCCCCGTACACATACTCAACCAGCTATATACATACCCGCAGGTGTCAAGTCAGTCTCTCGGTCTTTTATCCGACGACGCACATCGTTCTAACGACTCGGAATCTATAGGTGCACATATAGCGTTTTTTTGATGCATCGTCGTGCGGATCTTTGGGGTCCAGACGGTATGTGTCTTCAGGGTCTTGTATACGCTTATGCAATATAAACCAACCCTCCTCTTGCAGTGCTCGAATTCGACCCAGACCGTTTCCTCGATAGCCGTCTACATAAATATCTAACACCAAATCCATTCATCTTCCTCCCCTTCAACGCCGGCCCACGGATATGTTTAGGCCAGCAGGTACGTACTTTTTTTTTATTGCCTCTTCCTTTACTTCGTCTCTGACTTTTCCTACTCCTTCTCTCCCAGTTCGCATACAACGAAATGTCGTACTTCCTCATAAAGTTCCTGCAAGCCTTCAACGACTTTGAAATTGCCTGGGATGCCCAACCTGAATTCACTAAAGCTCCAGAGAGCTGGAAACCTCAACCGGGAACAACAAAAGGGCGTGACAAGGTGCTGCATTCGTCGCATTTGACCATGAATGTCAAGGTGAGGAGAACCGTCTTGTTTATTTTTTTTTAACCATTTTACTGATCTGCCGTTGACTGATTTAGGACTCGCTTTGGGTTAGAATGAAAAATTTGAATCTAGCTGAAGCGGCGTAAAGACCGGCGCTGAAGCGAGGAGGAAGGGGGGACGTAGACATGTGTAAACGGATTCTTTTTCTTTTTCTTTCTTGGATCTGGATGTACTTATATCAATTGGACACCCTATCTTTTTTTATTTCGTTCTCTCCTAAAGTGAATATGTTTAACATGTAATACTATCTGGTTCCACGATGAAGTAGCGAATATAAAATAAACCTTTTCCGCTACATTTCATAAAGTAACTATAATCACATACCCGGTGCAACTCTTCTGAAATTCCTCACCTTACTCTGCAAGTACGCAAGCGACGTCCAATCAATGAAATCCGGCGAATCAACCACAAGCCCCGTCAGCATAACATTAGCCTCTATTCGAAAGTCGACTATATTACAAAGGACCTTATAGGGTACGCCCTTCGCGAGCAGAGTGCGCAGTTTCGGAAACAGAGGCTCCGACGCAAACTTGTTCGTTACAAGCGATGGCATGTTGTAAAGAGCGAGTATCTCGAGACTAGGGAAACCCCAGATGAAGTGGTCCGGCATCTCCGTCATCGCACTCACGTCCGCCAAAACGAGTTTGCGGACGGAAGGAAAGCGGGGTACGATCCCCATGGATACCAATAAGCCATTCCAGAATGAGAGATCTGCGTTCGAGAGGGAAAGTTCTCGGAGGGTGGAGGAAGGTAGGTGTGCGAATAAGTGAGAGATTTGGACGATAGATTGGCCGTGCATGTTGGATAGGGAGAGTGAGGTTAGAAATGCAGTGTACTCGGATAGGAACGAGCGAGGTGCCAGATCGAGTATACCTATCCCGGCCAAGGACAGTGAGCGAAGAGATGTTGAAAGGGGAGGAGAGTGATTGGGTAAAGGTGGTCTGCTTAGCATTTCCATAGCAGGTGAAGAATCGATATCCAAAATTTCCAGTTGTTCCATGAATATAGGAGAAGGCATCCTTAGATGTATTCCATGTAGAACCAGATGTCTCAAAAGAGGAGTCCGACGAAGCTCAAGATAGATAGGAGGAGGATCATGAGCGTCGGGATGGTGCCGATCAAGTGTGGAACTCTGCAGAACAACCAGCTCAAGTTGCCGCAGCAATGGCGCCTCCCTCCCTCCACTAAAATGGCCGCATATCTCTACAAACAAATCCTTGACAACTTCAATTCGCAGGAAATGCCAGCTGGAAGAGTTGGACATGATAATCAGGAAGATCTCCCAAAAGTTACGAGTTTCCGTGGGCGTCAACGGGCGGTCGTATTCCAACAAAAAGTGAAGGGGAAGACCTTGGGCGCGAGAGACCAGCTCTTTAACTACAAAACGCTGTGAATAGTGGAAGTGAAAGATACGTATATCTGTCCAAATTGGCGGAAATTCTAGAGCGATCGTCCTCCATCTCTGGGATACCTGGGAGATGGCAAACGAGGAAATCGGCTTTTTCCTTCCTACGGAGCCACTTTCGACTTTGTAGAGATCTTCGGAGGCGAGGAAAGAGAAGATGGTGTGAAATATTTCAGGAGGGAGCTTGTAGATGGATATCTCATCATATCGGTTCGCCATCGTATAGAGATAAACGTGGAATATTGCAAGGATTAAAATGAATATCTTATCTTATCGCCGTGGGAAATGTTTCGGACCGCTGGGATTTTTTCGTTTTTTTTCCACATTTTCAGATCCGTCCTCCGTCCTTCGTCCAGTCATGGCCGCAAAATCTGCCAAAATAACTACACAAGCAGTAACACAAGGGAATGTTGCGAAAAAGTCAGACAAGAAGTCAGATAAAAAGGCAACCAAAACCGCTGCACTCCAGAAGCCCATATCTTCCAAGGAAATTCTAGCAAACGCGACGTCTGTGAGTAACAAGATACCATCCCAGGTTTCTCTTTTTTTACAATACTTTTTGCACAGAAAAAAGACTCAAAAAAGAGCGACGCAAAGGCTGTGGCTCCAAAAGGCAATGGAAAAGTATGTCGTCAAAAATTTTTTCTCTTTACGGGAACGTCCTTGATATATATCTTTTGGCTTCAAGGCTAAACCTGCTGAAGATAGCAGCGACTCCTCATCTTCTGAAGATGAAAAACCCAAGGCTGCTCAGGTAAACAAGCCTAGTCCTAAAAAGAAGACCAAAAAAGCGGCGAAAAAAGATTCCAGCTCTGAATCTTCATCAGAAGAAGATGAACCATCGAAACCCGCCGCACCCAAACTTGCATCTCCTTCATCGTCGGCAGAAAGCTCTTCTGATTCTGATGACGAAGAGCCGGCTCCGTCGAAGCCGACACAGGCCAAACCTTCCAAGGATTCGTCGTCAGAGAGTGGAAGTTCCTCCGATGAGAAAGATAAACCAGCTCCCGCACCTCCACAATCAAAGGTGGCTTCTTCATCGGATAGCTCCTCCGAGGAATCGGACTCTGAAGAGGTTAAGAAGTGGGTGTCATTCTTCTTTGCTGTCTGCTGGAGACTCAGAGACAACGGAATATGTCTCCTTGAGTGTCTCCTGGCTCAGTATATGAGGCACTTTCCCCTCTGTGCTTTCGCCTCGTATTAATCGTCCAAAATACTGACACATTGCTCAGATCGTCCAAGGCTGCCGAGGGCTCTTCGGATTCTTCAGATGACGAAGGTGACAAGGCAAAATCGAAGCCTGTAGTCGCTGCGAAAAAGGCCGACTCATCTGATGACTCGGATTCTGACTCGGACTCGGATTCCGATGCATCCATGAAGGATGCTACAGCTGCTAGCGCCTCAGCCGCCAACGGTTCGTCAACCATCTTTTGAAAATTCTCCGGAACATTCTAATTTTAAAAAAAATTTCAATTCCAGGCAAACGCAAAGCCGTCGATGAAGCTCCTGCACCCCCCAAAAAAGTTAAACTCGCCAATGGCAACGCCGCCCCTGCCGCCGACTCCGGTGACGAAGTAAAATCCATCTTTGTTGGTCAACTCTCGTGGAACGTCGACAACGACTGGCTCGCACAAGAATTTGCTTCGTGCGGACAAGTCGAATCTGCCACGGTCCAAATGGATCGCACCAGTGGACGTTCTCGCGGATTCGGTTACGTGCACTTTACCACGTCCGAAGCTGTCGCGAAAGCTGTCGAGACCATGAATGGCCACGAGATTGACGGCAGGGCTATCAAAGTTGACAAGAGTACACCGATGTCGAAAGATGCCAGTCGGGACAAGAGGGCGAAAACATTCGGTGATCAGACTAGTCCTCCTAGTACCACACTCTTCGTTGGGAACCTCAGTTTCTCGGCCAATGAGGATTCCGTTTGGGAGTTTTTCAACGACTATGGGGTCAAGAATGTTCGGTTGCCGACGGACCGAGATACTGGCAAGCCTAAAGGGTTTGGGTATGTCGAGTTTGATGACCTCGATGCGGCGAAGAAGGCCTTTGAGACGTTGAGCGGACAAGAACTTGAGGGTCGTTCTGTCAGACTCGACTATTCACAGCCGAGAGACTCGTCTGGTGGAGGTGGGGGAAGAGGTGGGTTCGGTGGTGGGCGTGGCGGTGGGTTTGGGGGTGGTAGGGAGGAGGAGATCGTGGACGTGGAGGAGGACGCGGAGGTGGGTTTGGTGGACGTGGGGGCGGGTTTGGCGGTGGGCGTGGAGGAGGGTTTGGTGGCGGACGCGGAGGCAGAGGAGCACCTCGTGGTGGTAACCCCCGTTCAGGAGGCATCGTACCTCACGATAGCAAAAAGATCACCTTCTGATCGTCTATGTGTACGCACCGATTTTTCAGATCTAACTTCTCTGCTTTTGCCTATCATATATCTCGTCCATGTCCCTCTATTTGCCAAAGATTTTTATGAATGGTATTCTACGTACATACAAAAAGCGAAAAACAAGATAGTGGTTCTGATAAGATAAGATCATTTAAGGCATCATCTGCCTTCTTGTTTCAAACGTCGACGGCACGGTTTTCTCCAACAATGCAGTCACCAATGCAGCGTCAATATCACAAACTCTCTTTTTCAGTTTCTGACTATAACATCCACTTCCACGGAAAAGTGGACATTGGACAGGATGATCCGTGGGGTTCCAGCTATCAGTCGGTCTGACCCACTGATACGATCTGGAAGACTGTAAATATCACGTTGGGGTAGCATTACACCCGCCCTAAATTTCATGTACATGGTTGGGATCGTGCCAACAGCTGTGTACACTGCATATACAGTCCACTGACAGGAAAGTAAATGCACGTGTACGACAATCCAAAACACTCAACAGCCTTTGGCTTTCCTTCGTCTGTTTACCTCGTCTCTCCTAAACTTTCCGTAGGGACTGTTCATGTCGGCTCCAACTTCTGTCGATCACCCGAGGTGGCTAACGAAGGATACATGCTTGCTTGAACGAGCTTTGGCAGAATGGTTTGCCTGTAAACGGGATCGTGCCAGTTCAGCTTCACAGACTCGCCCAGCATACAGTTGGCTCGGAGTGAAAACGGCCCAACTTGTGGTGGATGGATTACAAGAGGTACGTCCGCCGCTGATATTCCTTCTGTTCTATATCCATAACCAATGTCACAGCTACTAGACTCGCATGAAGGAGATGATCCGGTATTTCGCAAAAACCACGTCGGTCTCCTTCGCTTCCTCTCGTCAAAATTCCACATCCTACCTTCATCACTCATGGTGCAAGACGTTCAACGGGAGGGAGGAAATCCTGTCGCTGGAGGAGGTTTTGCGGTCCGTCGTATCACTTCGAGAAATGATTGCTCGATTACGAGCTTTGTCTCCTGAAACAGGATATATGGCGTGGAACGTGTCGAGGAATGCCAGTATGCTTGAAAGTGCTTCGGATCGTTATCGAGCAAGATTTGAAGGTGCGGGACACCATACGGAAGGTAAGTCTAGACATAGATTGGAGAGTGTCCTCAAATCAACTTGCGAGAAGGTAATTATCGGGTCCTAGGAGTTCTGCCGCGAAGCGTTAGTCTGGCGCCAACTCCGGCATCCCAACATCCTCCCTTTGCTCGGAGTTAATATCGACTTGTTCTCTCCTTCGTTCTGTCTCGTTTCACCATGGATGGAGAATAAGGATGTCATCACGCATCTGAATCAGAATCCAGATCATAGTTTATACGCTGTGGTGAGGATATTCACACTTCCTTTTCGCTTTCCCACGAATGACATTGCACATCATATAGCTTTCTGAAGTTGCAGCTGGCCTGCGCTACATGCATTCAATCGTTCCTCCTCTTGTTCACGGAGATATAAAAGGGGTAGGTGCCTTCAATATATCCGTATTTGCAACCTGGCATGACTTTTTATACTAGGCAAACATACTTGTCACCGATGACCGTCGATGCTGTCTGGCCGACTTCGGATTAAGCGTAATCACCACTAGCTCACAAGCTTGGACTATGACAACTTCGTCGAGCGCCACTACCAGAGGCTCGATGCGTTGGCTGGCACCTGAGTATATCATTTCAGAAACCGTTCCTAATCACCCTTCCAGAGACATATACGCTTTTGGATGTACAATCCTCGAAGTATCGAATGCGTCTCTATCTCTTGATCCCTTGTCTAAATCATAGCTCTTGCAACAGATATTTACTCAAAAACCACCATTTTCCGACCGGAAGAACGAGGCATCGGTCTTGCTGTACCTCATCAGTGGGGGAAGACCAGACAGGCCTCGGGATGTTCGGTATTCCGATGCGATATGGGACCTTACTACTCTATGTTGGGCGCAGAACGTCGGAGAGCGCCCGTCAGCAAATCAGATTTGTGAATATCTCAATCATAGGATAAGGCTGGGGCACGAATACGAGCACCGGAAACAGGTGAATTACTCAATTTGCTTATACTCTTTCATGTTGATTCCTTTGAACTTGCTTCTCGCAGTACGCACAAGCCAAGCGCCTCGGAGAATTACATATAGGTTCTACTCCCCCTCCGATCTCTTTTACCGAAAATTGGCACACATCGGTACATGACCCTTCAGTCCCATCGGAACTCAGCGGGCTCGTTCATGATGTTGAGACTCTTTATTGCGATGGAAACTCTCATGGGAATCCTCAGGGCAGCCTCCGCTATCATCGTCCTACCTTACGGGTTGAGCTTCCAGTTGGCAGTAATCGGAGTCCAGATCACCGTCGTATACATTTACCTCATGATGATCGCACCTCGTTCTGTCCTTTTCCCTCAACGCCCACGCCCTCCTGTGTTCGAGACCCAGCTTCATCACCTTTGTCTCTTACCTACGGCAAGGCTTTCCCTGCAATACAACCCCCCTCTCCTCTAGACAGGCCAGAAGGTGACCCAGATCATCGAACTAGAAAGCATTGGGAGTTTTGTCTTCGAGAAGCCGTCTATCTCCACCTCCGTCTCCCACAGATTATTCTTCCCCCTCCGTCACTACGTACGCATATCCTACAACATCCGGAGCCAATTCAGAAAATATTTGGGACCCTCGGGCCAGCGAATACGGTCAGCATCTGCAAGATTCCAACTTCTCTTTGAAAAGCAGCATGTCTCCGCCTCCGTCACCAACATATTATTCCTCCCCCTCTTTTGCTACATATCAGTTCCCTGCGCATCTGCCCCCGTCCGTGGCTAAAGCAGAAGTTGCTTGGCATTATCGGGCCAGCGAACATCCGCCAGAATCCAACTTCTCTCTGAGAAGCCGTATGTCTCCGCCTCTGTCTCCTACATACTATCCTTCTCCATCCTTTGCCGCATATACATTTCCTGCCCATTCTACCCAGTCCGTGGCCAAATCAGAAGGTATTTGGGATCATCGAGTCAGCCAGACCCCGGAACCCAAGGAGAACACCTGCCTCGAACCCGGTCTTTCTATGCGAAGCCGTATGTCTCCGCCTCCGTCTCCTACGCCTGCCGGTGCTTCATACGCCTTGCCGCGCCATACTTCCCCATCCGTAGCCAAATCAGATCATCGATCCAGCAAGGCCTTGGAACATGCACGAAAAGCTGGCCTAGAATCTGATTTATCCGTCGGAAGTTGCATGTCATCACCTCTGTCTCCTACATATTATTCCTCTCCTTCCTATGCCTGGTCCCCCAAACCCGAATTTCGCGGTTCTTGGGAACTTCCTGGTCATTGCGGTCCATCGGATCCTCCCCCATCAGCGTCTCCGCTCTTCGTTCGAAGCCAGGATCCATCGTCTTTGTCCGGTACCCATCATCCCTTCCGTGGCGTTACTTCTCCTGCTCATCCCGAGGACAGATTGACAGGCGCTCGGAAGCCTATGGAAGACAAATATTCAGAATTCAACTCTTCTATGCGAAGCCGCATGTCTCCACCCCCGTCTCCAACATTTGGTCGTGCTACATCTTTGCTCTTCAAATAATCAAGGCAGGAGGCTCTTGGGAACTGTGAGATTGTCCCTCTGAATGCGGTTTCACATGATAACATCACCCGTCCTTTTGTCTTCCAACCTTATCCCAACGTCAATCAGGACTGGCTTGCCTAAGAGCTCTTATATACATGCGGGTCATGTAGAGCGAAGTCGCGTGGCCTGTAACCCGAAGGATGGTACTACAAGGGTCAAGGGCCTTGGACTCTCTTGTGGCGGAGGTGGCAGATAAGTGTCCTCCTGGTGATAACCGTTGATATTCAATGTTCGTGCTTGTTACTGTAATCCGTGTACCTGGCTATATGGGCGTTGGATCTTTTTGTTGATACAAATGTAGATATGATAAGATAATATGAAGATAAGATAAGATAAAGTATTTTCGAAGGGCGCCGAAAATAAAATGTTTCTCAATTGCAAGGTCGATGACCCGCTACTTCACTACGGCGTCAGTACGTCGCAATATCACCATTTTTAAGCGCAATGCATGTATTAGCCCATGCACCAGAAGATTTCTGCATTTTTCTCCAGTCTGTCAGTTTCTTCTTTCTCCATTCAGCTCCCTAATAACTTGTCCATCATCTAGCTTTCGATTCTTCCAGTCCAGGGCGCGTCGGTCACGATGTCCTTTACCAGAATCTCGTCTCGCATATGGAGCTTCTCGAAACCGATCCCAAAGCAGCAAACGCCAAGAGGCCCATGAGCAGTTTCGTTGTCGAATGGTTTTACCTCATATACAATGCCACGAATGCAGATCAAATACAGCGGACGGTGAACCTAGTTCCACAGTGGAAAGCTTTCAGTCAAGGTGACAAGGATGGGCTCAATGAAGCATGGGCCGACGCACTTACCAGTATGTTGAATCAGTTACAATATACGCAAAGGCTAAATGATCACTGCTAGCTCGGACCGCCGCCAAAGGAGTCTGTTTCCCCAACATACCTTTCCAAATATACTCCGACCCCTCAAAATACGGCATTCCTCTTTCCCTACGGTCCGCCAGACGTCTCGTACACGACCTCAAGAAACGAGGCGTCAAAGAACGAAAACAAGAGCTAGTCACCGCTCTCTCACTATACGAAAAACACGACTTGCCTCATTTCACCCAAGATATCGTCACTCTCAGTCTTGTACTAGCAATGCTACCCGCAATTTACCAAACTTCCGTCAAAGTAGCTCAACAGCCAACATTTGGACAATCTCTCTGGGTCGATCCCAAAAGCATTGCGCCAGAGCACCTCAGAGGTGCTGCTGCAAAAGATCGTACGTCGAAGGAGATGTACGACAAGCTTTTGTTGTCGTTGAAACAACTTATATGGAACCTCGAGCCTGAATTTTACACCCATGAAGCTGCACAGTCGTTCAAGGCCATCTCTCCGCAGGAGAGGACCTGGCTGTCGGAATCGCTTCAGGTGATTGATAATCGGTTACGACAAAGCGATCGTCCCGAAGATGTTCGGTGGTTGACTATTTGGCGGTTGAGGGCTGGCATGGTGAAGAAGACAGGACGGAGGAGTTTGGTAAGTTTAAACAGGGCGGGCGAGTTTTAGGCTCTGGGCTCTTTGACTGCTTGGTGTGTTCGAGATCTCCTCTCTCAATGTTAACCCCGTTGCTCATACTCTCAACCTAGGACCTTACCACTGTACCACTGTTATTCGCTGTAATTCATCATAATCATTGAAAGATGGTACACTACAAATTCAGACCGGGTCTTATGTTCATGCCCAGTAAAAGTTCGGGGAGCCACATTACCTCTTCTGCCGCCCTAAAGCTCATTCAGCGCGGGCAGATGTCGATCCCGAAGGCGCCTGGAAAGATCAAACTATCGAGCACCAAAACCATGCACGACACCCATCAAAACTTTTTTTCTTCCGCCAGAAACCGCGTGGCCACGACTTAAGCAACAAATATGAACCACAGCGCAAGGAACGACCGATCGCGAGAGCCAAACGAAGACTGGACTTCGCAAGATCACTTCCAGATCCTAGGCTCGGAAAGAGTCCAAATTAACGAAATCATCTTCGATCGTCAGTATATGAGCTCAACTACAACCTGGTCTTCCCCCCAAACTCACTCACGTTTACATCAGGTCCAAAGACTGTTTGTTATTTGTCGAGAGCGGTGTCCATTGTTTATAGCCAAAATAGACGTGTGTTTCTTGTCTGTCTTTTCTCTCTCACACACAGATGTCAGAGGGAATTTTCGTGTCGTCCCCGGACTTAGGCCATAACTTGACGTTAAAGGATGGGGTCCCTCATGCCCACCCAAAGCAGTTAGGTCGAGCTTGGTGTTAATATCCTGGGCAACCATTAACCGGGTGCCAATAGCGAGAGACATGCTCTCAGGTAAGTCTTGTTTTATGTTTCGTTCCTCCTGCCAACGGTTTTTGCTACTGCGAAGGCCTAGCCCGCACTCCTCTGCCAGATTTAGCTCTCGCTCCTTTATCCGGTTGTCTTCGAAGAGCGCCTTCATTCCATGTTCTGTGCATCCCACGTTGAAGCGTCACAAAGCATACATTCTCCCAAGTATGATTCAATCGGCTTGGCCCGGCCAGCATCTTAATGTCTGTTTTCACTCGGACTTCTATCGTCGGTACCTGGAGGTGCTGCTGAGATCGGATTCATCATATTTATTGGAAAAGGTTATGATTTGAAGAGTATCTTTACTGGGGACATTGTTGATGTGGTGATCGTTCATGGTGATACCCTGTGTAGTTACTCCCCGTCGTGCTCGTGTCTTCGCTAAACTGTCTCGCGCTGCTGCTGATCAATAACTTTCATTCTTTTTCTCCCTGCCCAACGTTGTAGCCTTCCTATAGTAGTATGTACATTCGCGACCACCTCAGGTGGGTTGAGGTAATACACATGCGTTTGTGCGAATGTCAATGTAACGAGCAAGGTTTCAGCCGCCGCAGCGGCACTTGACGAGTGCAATCCAGTATTTGTAAAATTATTATCTTCAATTTGTTGTAACACCATCTGACGCGCAAAACAAAAAGGCCACGATCTGATGCAGTACGAAGACAGTGAACGAAGAGTAGCACCACGACGAGGAGGGTATAAAATCGAATACAGAAGCAATATCATATCATAAAAAAGTATGGGGAAGAGCATAGATATGTACGACCATACGAGGAAGACGGGGAGGGGGGATGGATTCAAGGGCTGAGCGCTGAACATCAAGGGCAGGACACAAGAGAAAAAGGCCAAAAGAAACGAAATAAATACCAAAGGGGGGAACGGAAAGATGAAAGAGTCAAATCCGAACTCTAAATGATCATCGGATATACAACTCCGTTCCCTCCTACGTGTCCACCTACACCATCCAGTCACGCTCGGAGGTTGATGAATAGAAAGTAAACCAGCGGAGGACTTGCGCCTTCACTCGAACCAGTGCTGGTGCCCATCATTCCCCTTCCTCCGTCGAATATCATATCCAGCACCTCATGCCCCCCATCGCCAGATTTTCAACGACCATGCCTGCGGTGAAAGCGACCACTGGACCAGCCCCGGGACATGTCATGATATGCTGCTATTCCATCGACATATCGGATCCATTCGAAGAGGATCGATGAGTATGGGAACGTAAGCCTGGTGTTCCTTTGCGAAGTCGCCCCGGACGAGTTCAAGGACCTTGGGAATCCAAGCTCAATCTCGCCATTCGTTAAGCTTTCGTTGAAGAGCATACACTTCGAGCTTCAGATGTTCGAGCTGCAGATGAAGCTTGCGGGAAGTAAATACAAGTTTCTTTCTATCTTTTTTTTTACTCTATCTCAATTCATCCCCCGCACTCCACCTCCACCTCTCTAGCCTTGTACCATTCGCTTCCCGCATCGACACTCACTCCACCCATGTGCGTAGTACCCGTTGTCCATTTGGTCATTTCTGTTGGTAAAGAGGGATTGAGAGCACGCCCGAATCGGACAGGGCGAAGGATGTATTTAGACGGTGAGATCGGAATCGATGACACCGTTGCCTGAATCATAGATTGTACACCTCTCCTCCGACGCTCTTCTTTCGTCACAACCCATCTCAAACTTGACATGTAACTTTTCCCTCCACATGTCTCTCTTCTACACCTCTCGTTGGCTACTCTCAAACCAAACTCGTTCAAGGCAAATGCTTCGAATGAAGCCGGTCTCTCACATCTTCGATTTGTCCCATGGCCTTCTCCAGTAGAAAAGACAGACACTGTTCCTTCCCATTGAAGTTAACAGGGAAAAGATCATTCCGAGCGGATGAAAACTGAAGGGTACAGGAAGATGATTTTGGGTACAAACCTCAGTAATTAGAATGCTCTTTTTGTCAAATTCAGCTGACCTGGTTGAGCAATGCAGAAATTTATAAGGGAAGTGTAGACTATACAGATGCGAACGGTGGGACTATACGCATATGTGTACAGAAAGATGATAATGATAGGCGAAAACCCAAAGACACCATAATTCTGCGGTTGTGTTAAAAAAATCACTGGTTGCAAAAAACGATAATCACGTACTGGTAGAACAACTGCATGATTAAGCTGTTTCCGTCTCTTTCAGAGGGACAGAGTTGGGTTCAAGTAGCCTATGGTAGTCCTTTACACAGAGTGTCCCAGACCTCAGCTCCTCCGCCATCCACTCCGGTACTACAAAATCAAGTGGGTGAGTAAAATGATATGAAATATTTGTAGTAAGAACGCACCCGATGCCCATGAAGGGTAGCGAATAGACTTTGCCTCGACGGTCTTGGTGCTACTGCAAGAGCCATAGACGTTCCACCACTTCTGCATACCATCCTTAGTCCAATGAAGCTGGTGGACAGGTTCATCATTGAAGAACGGAAAGTATATCAAGGCGAAAAGTATTTTCTCCTCCCCGGTTGATTCATCGTTATATGGTATTAGTTGTGAGTGGATCCGTTTCAGCGCAAGAAAGAAATTGAGACCAGTGACGGGATCTCCGCCGCAAGCTTTGACATCGGCGGGACATAGGACTGAAGCGATATCAGCAACCTGACTTTTTGTAAGAGCGATACCGGAGGTGCAGATGGAGAGGTTGCGTTTGAAGCGAAATTTTGGTGACATGGCCGTTCGGAAACAGGTCGAACTTGATAACGTGACTATGACCTCACTGAAGTGATGGCTATCATATGATCGTGAAACCCAATGTTTGTCCACGACGAGATTGTGCAAAAGCTACTTGAAGATGCGCAAGATATCCATGGAATTCTCGTCGAAGCTCTCAAAAATATGGATAAGGTCTGTTAAACCAATGCATTATGTTATATTATCTTACAAGAGCAATGAATGTAGCGAACGGTGGGGTCCAAGGGCGTTGGGCGCGCGGACAAAAAACTAAAGCAAATCATATCCGACATTCAATCTGTAAGTTTCGTCTATGTATACCTCTCAGCTTCATTTTTTTTCTCGGAGTATAGCTGTAAAACTCCCGATATAGATAATCACATTGTCAACCCAGACGCCGGACAATCAGCCCGAGTTCACTGATACTCCAAGCATCGAACTTACAGCTATTCCTCCGCCGCTCCCTCAGCCATATCCAATTTTACCTTTATGGTTCCATCACTTGCTCGTTAACCGGACGAGCCAGACGGAATGGTATGAGTCAATGACGGACGCACTAGCCTCTTCGTTTCTCAATCATTATTTTACTCTCCCTACACAATCTTGTCCGGCCGCAATTTTTATACCGAGGCTTAGCCCACTTTCTCCCCGAAAGCACCAGAAAATTATTCGATTACGATAACCTCTCCAGTGCTCAGGAATTCGGTGCCACCGCCGGATCAAACACCGAAAGCATTAGTGGTTTGTGGAACATGAAGGCAGCTCAAACTGCGGCTGCAATAGATTGGACGAAGGCCATCCCAGAACGTATTCAAGCAGATATCGGTCCTTCAGATATCGCCCTTACTTTGCCATCCGCCGTGGACAAGTCCTTGGCCTCAACTATTTCTCATGTTGTCATTGATGAGGATGGTCGTTTGGTCACAGACCTGGGTCGATTCAATGTTCTTCGGGCTCCAGATTTCTCAGTTATTCATCCACTCCTCATCCACGGAAATGACTCACTGATTGCTTTGGTTGAAAATAAATTTCAAAACCAATCGAAAGCAGTCGCGCAACTGAAGGCTTACGCAAAAGATCACGCTCAGAACTCTCCTAGAATGTGGTGTTTTGCCTTTGTACTCACAACCGACGGTCTGAACATCGCTATGTTCAAGCTAAAAGAAGATTCGGAGCTCGCCGCTATCGCTCACGATCCGGATTTGAATGGAGGCTCTGAAGGAGTATGGTATCCGGTCACTCATGAGTTTGTGCACAGAAAGATGGTGGAATTATTGAACGAGGTTCGGAATGAATGGGATCTGCAGTGGTTCGACACTAAAAGTTCGGTGTAACTATTTTTGATGTATCATATTTTTAAACTTGAAAGAACCGAAATCTCCACAGACATAGACCATAAGCCATATTTTTGGAAAAGGCGATCTAGCCGATGACGTTATCCGACTCTGCAATAAGTTTAAGTCTAAGTACTTATCATGAATCAATCACAATAGGCTCTGCTAGCTCTACTACTCTACGGCAAACCCTGTGTGTTTGTGTTGCAGTTGAACGTCGAGCGGCAACTCAAAGAGGTGCCAGTGTTCGAAACTCGCATGACTTTTCACATTAGGCAAACATACTTGTCACCGATGACCGCCGATGCTGTCTCGCCGACTTTGGTTTGAGCGTTATCACCACCAGCTCCCAAGCCTGGGCCAGGACAACATCGTCCAACTTTACGGGCAAAGGCACTGTGCGTTGGCTGGCACCAGAGTATCTCGCCTCGGAAATCCCTAATCGCCCTTCGAGGGATATATACGCTTTTGGCTGCACTGTTCTGGAGGTATCAACTCTGCTACTTGATTTAATCTAAGCCTTGACCGAGGCTTGGATTTCTCTACAACAGATATTCACTCAAAAGCCCCCATTCTCTGATCGGAAGAACGAAATAGCACTCTTGTCATACGTCATGAACGGAGGAAGACCAGACAGGCCTCAAGATGATCGGTATTCCGACGCGCTATGGGGTATCACGACTCTGTGCTGGGCACAGAATATTGAAGAACGTCCGTCGGCAGACCAAATCCATGAATGTCTCAATGGAAAAATGTTTGTTCCTTCCTCATCAGCTTATCATCCGAGCATTATCTCGCTGTTCAACCTCGGATGTGATTACGAGCAACAGAAAGAGGTGCATGACTTTCTTGCGCCTCCCTTTCCTTTTACACAAATAAAGATTAAAGATGATTCTTGCTGTACGATCGTGCCAGAGATGCTTTTGAACAGATTGTCCGTTTGAATCCTGGTGACGCCAAGGCTCTTCAACGACTCGGTAGGCTCTACCTTCAAGACCAATGTAGCTTTCAGAATCAGGAGCTCGCTGTTCATTATTTCACTCAGAGTCTCGGAGCTGGCAAGTATAAACGAACCATCTCTCTTCTCCAAATAACCTTCTACGTTTCAGACTCATCTGACTCTCAAAGTTGGTATTTTTTAGGCCAAGCTTATAAGGCTAGCCAAATATACAGTCAAGCCTATCAAGCCTATCAACAAGCGATCTACCGGGATAGCGGGAACCCTGCCTTTCGGTGTTCCATTGGCATTCTTTTCTTTCATTTTCACCAATTCCGCAACGCTCTCGACGCTTATTCTCGGGCTATTCGCGTCAATCCTTACATATCCGAACTTTGGTTCAATCTTGGGGGTCTATACGAGAACGGAGACCAGATCACCGATGCCATCGACGCATATACTCGAGCCAGTGAACTCGATCCTGAGAATCGGGACATCTCCAATAGGTTACAGCTTCTCAAAACGGCTCAAGCTACTGGTGGCCGTCTGCCTGTTGCACTTGCCCCACGGGATGTCCATCCAACTGCATATGCCAATCAGCCTTCATGCCCAATCGGGCCTTCCTCTGCTGGATTTACCACAGCTTCTTAATCTGCCAGGCTCATTACCACAGTGTAGGCCTAGCGCTGTTGAGACATCTCCTCCCTTTCAGTCCCAAGGTTTTCCCACTCTGCCTTTCGCTGCCTTCCACGATGGCGCTTCTCTTGGCATCCAACATTTGAATGGCAACATCATGCCATCGGGCCGATCCACTGGCAAGAGCGTTTGCTCCAGTTGGACCATCTGATTGAGAAAGAACCTTTACTCCACGAAAAAAACAAGAACCTGGAAAATACCATTCTGAATCTACACTCCCGGCGTACCCCCATGCTTGACAAGAAAGAAAAAAAGAAGCTTTTGTGGCCAAGGCGTGTCAGTACGAAACTATTCTCAGCTGTTGGAAAGACGCTCGGAGCAAATGCTTTTGGGACTCTTTGACTACTTGGTGTGTTTGAGATCTGCATAATCGCTTTTGCCCCCGTTGCTCATACTCTCAACACAGGAGCCTACCACTGTACCACTGTTGTTTGCTGTAATTCATCATAATCATTGAAAGATTGTACACTATGGATCGAGGTGCTTCACGCGCTAACAAAAATACTTGTTCGCAAAGTCGCAACACCGCTTGTTTCGCCTTTCTAAACTTCTGCACTTCTGGTCCTTCGAGGCGGACTTCAATCTATCGCTGATGACGGATTCGTTAACGTCCCGGAAGTAAATGGCCCCGCTCATGCTCTCGGAGACTATGCCCTTACCAGGAATTCTCCTGGGGGTTCTTAGGCTATGAATGTAGCCAACCTCCTCCATTTCGCTCCTCCGTTCGGGGTTGAGCTTGTCTGTACATCTATGAGTTGCTTGATCTGAAGTATTGATCAACAGCCTATGGCAGCCGAAGCCGAGCAATGGCCTTGCTTCGCCTAAAGTAGCAAAGATGAACCACAGCGCGCACTGATTTCAACTCTCCAGGAACCAGCACTCAGTTCTTAGATCATGCCGCATAATAATACTCCTTTCTTGCCGACAGAAGGGAGGGTCTTTGTAGGATGACTTCCAGATGCTGGGTTTTTCGGTGTCTAAATTCAACGAATACATCTTTAGCGTCAGTATACGAGCTCAACTACAATCTGCCCCCACTTATACTTACTTTAGATTCCGAAGCCTGTTTATTATTTGTCAAGAGCGGTGCTTGCAGAAGTAGACGTGTGAAATGATGGCAATGATGGTACAGACAGCAAAGGCTCATGATCAACAGCTTTCCGTCTTTTCCCCGCTCTCACAAACGTTAGAGGGGACGTTCATGTCGTCCCCGGCCTTGGATCATTACCTGGCACCAAAGAATACAGTCCCTCACGCACCTCTGTTAGAAGAAGCCACAGCCACAGACGTTCTTAAGCGAGCCTTAGCACAATGGATCGCTTTTAGACGTGCTCACTCAACCTCGCAGACACGCCCAACATTCGACTGGCTCGCTGTCGACTTAGCACAGCGCATCCTAGATGAATTACAAGAGGCACGTCGTCCATTCGTTTTCATTTGTGTATCTCAAATTAAGGCAATAACAGCTTTTAGACAAGCATGGAGGAGAAGATCCGGTCCTTCGCAATAATCATGTCGGCCTCCTTCGCTTCATCTCGTGGAAGTTTCAGATCCTACCCTCATCGCTCACGATACAAAACGTCGAACGAGAAGGAGGAACTGCAGTGACCGGTGGTGGATGTGCGGTCAGTTTAATCACTTCGAGAGCCAATGAGTTTTCATCGACTCCATCTCGAACAGGACATATGGCGAGGGACACTTCAAGGAAATCAAGTGTGCTTAAAGGTCCTTCGAATTTTTGTTGAGCAGGATGTGAAGGCACGGGATAAATTACGCAAAGTACGTCAAATCATACAGTCGAATATCTGCTGAGCCTGTAAACTAAAGCGGGGCGATGGTTCCAGGAATTTTGTCGGGAAGCGTTGATTTGGCGCCAACTCCGGCATCCAAATATTCTTCCTTTGCTCGGAGTCAGTATCGACTTATTCTCCCCTTCGTTCTGTCTTATTTCGTCTTGGATGGAGAACAAAGACATCATCACATACTTGAAACAGAATCCAGATCACGATCTACAGACTGTAGTAAGCATCCCAACACTTTCTCGCTTTCCTGCACATAACATACGGCATTATTTAGCTTTCTGAGGTCGCATCCGGTCTACGCTACATGCATTCCATGGTTCCTCCTCTTGTTCACGGGGATATAAAAGGGGTGGGTGGATTTGAATATCAGTATTTGGATCCTGGCATGGCTTCTCACATTAGGCCAACATACTTGTCACCGATGACTGTCGATGCTGTCTCGCCGACTTTGGTTTGAGCGTTATTACCACCAGCTCCCAAGCCTGGACCATGACAACATCGTCCAATTTTGCTGGAAAAGGCACCGTGCGTTGGCTGGCACCAGAGTATCTCACTTCGGAAATCCCTAATCGCCCTTCGAGGGATATATACGCTTTTGGCTGCACTATTCTAGAGGTATCGATTCTATTTTTCAAATTATACTTGTCTTATTATAAGCCTGTGTTTTTAAACGATAGATATTCACTCGAAAGCCCCCATTCTCTGATCGCAAGAACGAGATAGCACTTTTGTCACATGTCATGGGCGGAGGAAGACCAGACAGGCCTCAGGACGATCGGTACTCTGACGCACTATGGGACCTCACTACTCTGTGCTGGGCACAGAACGTCGAAGAACGTCCATCTGCAAACCAAATTCATGAATTTCTCAAGATCCCAAGACTTAAACTTTCCCTTTCCCCTTTCGATCTCTCCGCAGTCAAGGTAGAATTGGCCATGAATGGGCAAATGCAGCCTCTAGACAGGGCCCGGTTCGAGGATATGTGTACGCGGTGGTGCTTGGCCAAAAATATTGTGTACAATCCCCACCTCCTGTTGATTGACAATCGCACGATTGATCTGTATCAGCTGTACTTCCAGGTCATGCGCGAAGGTGGTCTCACCAGCGTGACACGAAGGCAGCTTTGGCCTATTATCGGTGGGCGTCTGAACACTGTTCATTTCCCGGGTAGCGCAAACGAAGATTCAAAGTCGGGTCCTGCCGCCGCTATTCAGATTCAATACGTATACAATGAGTATCTATCGGCTTTTGACACGGTTTATGTGGATTCCGTAATGGACAGCGGTCGAAAAGCAGCAGGTCATCTGGCAACCTCTGGCCAGTTCCTATCTCAAGGAGGAGGAAGAGAAGGTCCCCCTCCTAATGCACCGACGATGTCCAATACCCTCGAAGAGTTGCGTAAGCTCAGTCCTACCCTGTTGGATAGGATCTTGAACTATGCAGGTAAACCTGCAAGCGAACTCAGGGCTCGTGGCATCGGAGAGGTCATAATTAAGTTCTTTGAGGGTCATCGCCCCCTGCTGCAGAAGATGGCTATGGATAGGGACAGATTTCGAAATGGGCTCAATGGCAGGCAGTCTGCGAGTCAGAGTCCAGCGAACGGTAATCAGCCTGGATCCGTAATCCCTCGGCCTAGTACGGAACAGCTGAACGCCGCTCAACTCAACATTCATAGATTGAAATCGTATCAGACTCGCTGTGAGTAAACTCTCTTTGCCTTCGACCGGCAGCTCATTCTTTTTTCTTAGCCCTTCCCATGAGGCCAACTGTCGAGATTGCTCCAGAACTCCAATTCCTGTATAAACAATTGTTGGAAATGGCGTTCCACCGAGCGTCGCAATTGGAGGTGAAGCTTCATGTCTACAGTATTGTTACCAAAAGGGAGGAGAACACCAAGAGACTTTTGACTGCCGTGAGTGTATCTACCTTTTAGATCTACCTTTTAGTTGTTCTTTTGTCTCTGATTAGCTCACCTTCTCAAGATTGCTTTGGTTCAGTATCAACGATCTTTGTTGGCATCGCCATCCCCAAGATATGTTGTCTCGTTCGAAGATTTGAAGTCTTTGACAGTCAACTTCGTGATGAGACTAGCCGGTTGCTCGTGATTATCCAGCGTATTGCCAGACGGGAGGATCCCGTACAACAACCTGGAGGAACTTCGTGGTCCTCTAAACCTTTCTTAGACCATCCGTCCAATATCGGGCTGCAGGACGGTCAAGGAACGCCACCCGGACCGTCGCATCAACAGCAACTACCATCTCCTTCCCAGATTCCACAGGCAGCACATACAGCTCCCGACCTCCCTCTTCCTCCTATTACCCGAGCTCCATCTCCTGCTGAAGCTGAAAGCTTTCTCACGCCTAGTTCTGCTACTCCCGTGGCCATCCCTACTTCTAATGCTAAAGTGAAAATTAGTCCCATCGTCGATCGTGCTCAATTGACGGCTATGTCCATCAACGGTGTCAAAAGGCCCCGCGAAGATGATACTGAGGCTGTTCATCCACTAGCAACACCTGGCTCTTCTAGCCCCAGCCCTACTTCTCTGTCCAGTCTCGACGAGCCTTTCCCTAAGCGGCTGAAGACCGATTCGGAAGGCGGTAGCGTCTTTAGTCCTGTTTCCTCCCGGGAGCCTGGAAACAGCATTCATGATGCTTAGTTAAGAGTATACGCTTTCATTTTCCTACAACTGGAAAAAGAAGCTCTACGTACTCCGTCTTCCACCATGCACTCTTTCGGGAGAACCGCAAAGCATGAACGACAAGATATATGTTTCTGAATTCGCAAAGTGACAGCAACAGAATCGTGATTTCACAGGAAGAACGAAAGCGATTCTTTGGCGGGCAGGAAATTGGGTAGACGGACGCGGCTATAAGCGACGCATTTGGTGGAGATGTAGTTTCAGAAGTATCTATTCGAGATTTATTTTTCGGTTATGATAAGGATTGCTTGTTCCTCACCGAGATATGAATACAATAATGCAGTGCGCCACATTGCTGTTTGAGCACGTGCATGATACAGCAATTCCTCTTCCCTCGTTATACGAGATTATCGACGGACTGCCTATGTCGGATCCAGTTTCATTGGTCGATAATTTGGTGTCCAATGACAAGGTCCTTCTAAAGCAGTCCGAAGAAGGCACGGCAACAGACTCGCTCAAACGAGCCCTGGCTGAGTGGGTTGCATTCAAACAAAAATCCAGCGACGCACCTGTGCGGATACGCCCAGCATACGATTGGCTTGGAATGGAACTGGCTCAGCGCATTGTAGACGAATTACAAGAGGTGCGTCGTTCGCGCCCTTTCCTTCATTTGTTCCGGTCTGTAACCAAAACACCAGTTTTTAGATTTGCAAGAGAAAGAGGAACCAGTCCATCGCAAAAATCAAGTTGGTCTCCTTCGCTCCCTCTCGCAGAGGTTTCAGATATTACCTTCATCGCTCATGGTGCAAAATGTTCGAAGAGAGGGAGGGAATCCGGTTGCTGGAGGTGGTTTCGCGGTCAGTCGAACCACTTCAAGAGAGAATATTCGATCTTCAACTTCAATTCCTTGGATAGGATATATGGCGAGGTACGCTGCAAGGAAAAACGGTATGCTTGAAGGTACTTCGGATTGTTGTCGAGCAGGATGTGACAGTACGGGACACAATCCGCAAGGTAAGTCAGATCCCCCTTCTGAGCGGGCGCATCTATCTGATTCATGGTTTCTATCCAGGAATTCTGCCGCGAAGCGTTAATTTGGCGTCAACTTCGGCATCCCAACATTCTTCCCCTGCTTGGGGTCAACATCAGCTTATTCTACCCTTCATTCTGTCTCGTTTCACCTTGGATGGAGAATAAGGATATCATCGCGTATTTAAAACAGAACCCGGACCACAGTTTACGCACTGCGGTCAGTATTCACCAAGTCCTTTTACGATTTTCTCTCAATAACATCGCGCATACTTCAGCTCTCTGAAGTTGCGGCTGGACTACGTTATATGCATTCTGTCGTTCCGCCTCTTGTTCACGGAGATATACGAGGGGTAAGTGCTTTTGAGTATGTTTATTTTTTCCTCGCCTTACCTTTTCGTATTACATAGGCAAATATTCTTGTCACTGATGACCGCCGGTGCTGTCTTGCCGACTTTGGATTGAGCGTGATCACCACGAGCTCGCAAGCATGGACTATGACAACCTCGTCCAGTTCCGCTAGCAAAGGTACCATGCGCTGGCTCGCGCCGGAGTATATCACATCGGAAATCCCCAATCATCCTTCGAGGGACATATACGCTTTTGGATGTACTATTCTCGAGGTGCCGACCCAGTTTTTTAAATCTTATCATAAACTTAAGGGTTTGCGTGGCAGATGTTCACGCAAAAGCCACCATTCTCCGATCGCAAGAATGAGGCAGCAGTCTTGTTGCATCTAATGGGGGGAGGAAGACTAGATAGGCCTCAGGATGATCGGTATTCCGACGCGATATGGAAACTCACTACCCAGTGCTGGGCAGAGAACGTGCAAGCGCGCCCATCTGCGCATCAAATCTTCGATGCTCTCAATGGATCGATACATGTTACGTCTGATTCCAGTATCTTGTTCAAGCTCGGGTGTGATTACGAACAACAGAAAGAGGTGAATAAATTTTCATGGGTTTCCTGTTCGATTGTTGAATGATGATTATTATTGCAGTACGATCGAGCCAGAGATACTTTCGAGCAAATTGTCCTTGTTGATCCGGTCCACACCCAGGCTCTTTTACGACTCGGCAGGCTCTACCATCAAGATGAAACTAGTTTTCAGAATCAAGACCTTGCCATCCTGTATGTGACTCAGAGTCTTGAAACCGGCAAGTCTGAACGAATTATCTCTCTGTTTTGGGACTGATTTTTTACATCTCTTTTAGACTCTTCTGACGCTCAGACTTGGTATCTATTAGGCCAAGCTTATAGGGCCGGTCAAAAATACAACAAGGCTTACGAGGCTTATCAGCAAGCAGTTTATCGGGACGGAAAGAATCCGGCCTTTTGGTGCTCCATCGGGATTCTTTACATATAGATCGACCAGACTCGTGATGCTCTCGATGCTTATTCTCGAGCCATTCGTATTCATCCATATATACCCGAACTCTGGCTCAATCTTGGAAGTCTATATGAGACTAACGAGCAGGTCCCCGACGCGATAGATGCGTATAATCGAGCCAGTGAACTCGATCCTGAGAATCGAGATATCTCTAGTAGGATACGGCTACTTCGAGTAGCTCAAGAGACTGGTGGGCGATTGCCTGTTCCACTTGCTCCCCGAAATATCGATCCGATTGTCTATGCCACAGTAGTCCTACCTCCGCTAGCCTGGGTCCATCCTCCTGCCCTATTAGAGCTGCCCAATCAGCCCGCCGTATTGCCAGATTTGGCCGGATCTCCCGTTTTATCGGGGCTTCTTGATCAACAAAGGCTATTGCCAAATTCGAACTCTGGCACTGCCAGAATTCCTCCTCCTCCCACTCCCCAGCTCAAAAGTTCCGCAACCCGGCCTTCCCCTCCTGTCACTATTGCTGACAGTAGTCATGGATTGTTGGCTCATCCACTCGCTCCAACACAAGTCAATGGGCCCGTCCGTGATGATGGGAATCACGCCCAGCAAAATTTTCATGAAGTTTCTCGGGCAATTTATCTTCTGATCCAGATGTGCATTCGTTACTAGAGGCTATCTTTCTTTGTTACCTCCTTCTCAACCTCCTCCTTCTCAACATCCTCATTTATCACTGCCCCAAAACCTGCGGCAACAGAACCGATGTCCGACGGGTCATTTCCCTGGGAGAGTTTCTTTTCCCCCAATCCACTGCCGTATCTTACATTACGAGAGCCTACCCTTGATAGGATTCGCGAACAGGGAAATACACAGCCTCGGTCCACGCCTGCTCCGTCTCCGCCTGGCTCAGAGAATCCCTATTATGCTTTTCGTTCCAGACCGCTACCTTCGTCATTCGTGCTACAACCACCACCAGTGTTCTCGCCAAGTACAAGTCAAACATCTCTACGCTCCCTTCAGCACCTTACTCGACGTACATCGTCGCCATCGCTTGCATTCCCTCCACCGTTTCAAGCCCTGTTCCATCTCCGCCAATAACATTTGACTCAGACATGGCCGAACGTTTCCCTAACCATCTACGCCCTCACCACCACCTCCCCCTCCTCTGAGTCAAGGAATACCATCACAACCCTTGGACGCACCGCCTCCTCCGATTCGTGTCCATTTTCCCGGGAACCCTATTCCTCGCCACCGTTACCTACATCAAAAGAACGTCCCTCAAGAAGCACATATGATGCGATTCGCGAACGGAGCAATGGGCATTTTGTTTCAACACCTGTTCCGCCAATGATACCTAGTCCTGTTCACTTTCCATCTCTATCTTCACCTTTCGTGCCACCATCGCCACCTTTCGAGTTACCACTGCCACCGCCTTCTACTATTCAAGCACATGCAGGCTCTAGTCAACACCTTGCTCCACGCGCATCTTCACCTTTTGTGCCACCATCTTCACCTTTTGTGCCATCATCTTCACCTTTTGTGCCATCATCTTCACCTTTTTGCCACCATCGTCACCTTTCGAGCCACGCTGGAGCTTCTCGCCTCCTACTATTGTAGCACATGTAGGTTCTAGTCAACACCTTGCTCCACGCACATCTTCACCTTTTGTGCCACCATCATCACCTTTCGAGCCACGCTGGAGCTTCCCGCCTTCTGCTGTTCAAGCACATGTTCCACGCGCATCGTCATTACTTGCACTCTCCTCGGCCTTGCCAGGACCTCCTGCGCCACCTGCAAGTGGCTCCGCTGTAGCCTCCGCTGTAGCCTCCGGTCAACGCTATGATCTTTCTCCGACCGTCTATCCCCCATTATTGAAACCCAACTCCAAAACTGAATCGGAGCGCCAACCCAACACGCAAGAACCCGATGCAGGCTCTACTTCATCCAACAACAGTGGCGCATCTTCACCACCAATGACAATGAAAAGATCAAGGAGTAGAACTCCAGATCGCCAAACTAAGCGGTCGAGATTCAGAAACAAGTTTGACTCTAAATGACCCCCCCCCGTTCCCTTCGAGAACGCTGATACGCTGTCGCATTCTTTTGATCATTCCCCGCTGTCCGATTTGTTTAAAACGTTTAATCTGCCCATCGGGAGTCCCCGGTCCATTAGGAGTTCCCCGACATCTTCAACCAGAGCTAATGCTCCTGATTCTCCAGGACTTGACCTTCCAAATCTACAGAATCCGCTGATACCACGTGGTAGCAGTGTTTTCGCCAGAAACCCAAAACCTTGACTTGAAATCGTCATATCACGGATAGCCGGAGCACGAGTAACATCAACCTCCTCTAGCAGGCTGAGATACATATTCCACTGCTCCTCCGAAACCTGCGCATCAATAAAGGGGCAACGGATTTAATCAGTTGTTGGTTGAGTCAAGCCAAATGGCGGAGAAGGAGATTTTCCACGGCGGCGAGGACGCCTTGAAAACAAGGCAGGAAAACGGGGTTGCTTCTTGAGACGTTTTCGGGAAGGCTTCCTATTTATAGTTTCACAGATGCGTGAAAGGATAGCGTCCATGCGCAATAACACCGAATAGCACACTTACAACTCGTAGAGTTTGACTTTTGAGCTAAATTGAGCTCTAGGACTACACGGTTCTTGTTTTGTGCGGTGTCAGAGATCATCTATGCATGTGGTCTTTTCATCCCTATACGTGGTAATATATTTTGAACTTGATCACAGTGATCATTGATCAAGTGGCACCATCATATGATAGTTATCATGTACAGCTTTTCAGCTTGCCTACAGTCTCTCAAGACTCACTTATACCCATTACCCATACGCTCGTCAATACTCGAAGTGGAGTTGATCTAGGAGCACCGATCTAGGAGCGCCTCAAACCAATACATAGCCATGGGATTCCTCGGTCCCAAGACGACTTCAAAGCGGTCGGTAGACAATCGCACGGCTGCCGACATGCTCAATCGTGCCCTAGCAGAATGGAATGCCCTCAGACAAAGTCAGACCCCACGGAATCCAGATTATGACTGGCTTGGGACGGAAACAGCTCAACAGATCGTGGATGAACTGCAAGAAGTATGTTTATCTTGTTCGTCCCCATGTTTCTCCATTATGATCAACCCACAGCTACTAGACCTCTATGAAAGTTCCACTAGTCCAGAAGCAGTATTGCTTCGCAGTAAACATCTTGGCCTCCTTCGCTTTCTTTCAGGAAAGTTCCAAATCCTACCCTTATCACTCACAGTACAAAACATTCAACGAGAAGGGGGAAATCCAGTCGCTGGAGGTGGATTTGCGGTCAGTTCTACTACTTCAAGAACGAATACTAAATCATCAATTACAATTCCTTGAGCAGGACATATGGCGGGGGACGTTGTTAGGAAAGTCGGTGTGCTTAAAAGTGCTTCGGATTGTGATCGAGCAGGATGTGAGAGTACGCGATGTCATTCGCAAGGTACGTCAATTGGAAGAACTTTCCCATGTAACGGAAGGGTGAGACTGAAGCGGACTAGGAATTCTGTCACGAAGCGTTGATTTGGCGACAACTGCGCCATCCCAATATCCTTCCCCTGCTTGGAGTTAATGTCGACTTATTTTCACCCTCTTTCTGTCTTGTTTCACCCTGGATGGAGAATAAGGACATCATCACTTATCTGAAACAGAACCCAACTCATCGTATTCGCACTGTTGTAAGCGGTCCAGTTCTCTCCGCGCGAAAGATATTGATATCACACTGTGTAGCTTTCTGAGGTCGCGTCCGGTCTACGCTACTTGCATTCCATCAATCCGCCTCTTGTTCACGGAGATATCCGAGGTGTAAGTGGCATCTTCGATGCTATTTAAACAGTGCCCTCATTTTTCGCAGGCAAATATACTCGTCACCCTTGATCATCGGTGCTGTCTCGCCGACTTTGGACTTAGCGTAATGACCACCAGCTCCCAGGCATGGACTATGAGAACGTCGTTGAGCTTCACCGCGCGAGGCACAATGCGCTGGTTGGCACCGGAGTATCTCTCTTCAGATATCCCTAACCATCCTTCAAGAGATGTATACGCATTTGGCTGTACTATCCTCGAAGTATGAGTTCTGTCTGTGAACATGACTCCCTGACTCATTGGTAACGGCAGGTATTCACTCAAAAGCCGCCATTTTCAGACCGGAAGAACGAAGCGGCGGTCTTATTGTACCTTTCAAACGGAGGGAGACCGCAGAAACCTCAGGATATCTGGTATCCCGATGCAATATGGGATTTGACTACACGCTGTTGGTCTCACATCACCCTTGAACGCCCTTCTATCTACGAAATATGCGAATATTTGAATGGATTAAATGATCATTTTCAGGATGTGACCTCTGTCTATACCACCGAAAATTTCCAGTCTTTCTCAAAATTCGGTGCTCGTGTTGGTGACATGACTGGCAACATTTCACCTACATCAAACCCCACCAACTTATCTTCAATTTCTGTGCTCAACCAGATGGAGCAAAAAAAGGATGCCAAACGCGACAAGAATAGAGATAGGACAGGTTTCAGCAGTGGAAGTTTTACAAAGCTGAAGAATGCATTCAATTTTAACAAGGTTTGCACCTCACTTCCTCTTTTTCATCTGAACCAATACAACATCTCTCTAGACTGAAATCCCGAAACCAGCAGAGACGTCTTCATCCGGCCCATCACTGGATACCCCCGAAAGACCATGGCACAGATCGTCGATGGAGTCCCTGCATTATTTCATGGAAACTTACGAAATACCATCGAGCTCTTCGGACTCTCTGCCCGCCACTGAAAACGATTCATTGTCCAACCGGGTCTCTTCTTTCGGAGCATCTTCATCCAGTCTAGCTCTGGATGCCTCCAAACCAACCCTAGTTGCTAAGCACCCAGTAAAACTCGCACTAGGGGATTCTGGGCGCGTATGAGATCACTCGAGATGTCGAAAGCAGGCGACCACCAATCCCCTTCATCAAAGAGCAAAAGCGCCTCTGTTGATTCCATCGCTCTCATCTGTCGCGGAAAAGAGATTGCATTTTATGAAGAAAAACTCGCGAGGGTCATCGAAGGAATCACTACGTGTTTCCACGAACGCGTCCCAGCTATCTCTGACCCCTATGCGAATGTTGAACGAAAAGGCCTCACAATTCGACTTGGATGTGTCCGAGCGTACGATGTCGACACTTGGGAGAAGGAATTGAAGGCGGACATGGGTTCCAGACGGAGCTTGAGGACACAGATGTTACTCTCACCATCAAGGGGGTTTAACTTGTGATAGATTCATATTGATAGCCTGTTAATTGTTGACCCGCAAGTCGCGTAAAATCATAAGAAGCTCTTTTTTCGAGGTCAGACCCAATCAAAATGAGCGTAAAAATCACGTATAATACGCGTAAATTGACAGACACGAGAAAAAGACGCGACGAAAATTCCCATTGAGCCGCGGAAGGAACGGACCAGACCGGCCGAATTACGTCCGTTCCTTCCCGGTCATTTCGCATCACTTCCGGCATTTTTTCTTTTCCACTCCTTGTCTTTCAACCACGACATTCTTCCTCTCTTTTCCCCTTTTCTCACTACATCCCAAAATGTTTGCGCGTAACGCCGCCAAAGCTGTTGCTCCCAACGCATCCCGACTCTTCTCCAGCTCTTCAGCTCGTCACACTAAAGTTACCGTTCTTGGAGCAGGGGGAGGAATTGGCCAACCTCTCAGTTTGCTGTTGAAGCTCGACCCTTTAGTGACAAATTTGAGCTTGTATGATATCCGTGGTGCTCCTGGTGTGGCTGCCGATGTTAGCCACGTCGATACTGCCAGCGAAGTACGTTAATTTCGAAATTCTAATGTCTTGTGCTAATTCTGCATTGCAAGGTCAACGGGTACCCTGGAGAGAAGCTCGATGAGGCTTTGGATGGTTCCAAGGTCATTGTTATCCCCGCTGGTGTCCCGAGAAAGGTGTGTATATCCTCCCTTCTTCCTTTTGTTCATTTCGCGTCTAACTAGGATTTTTGCAGCCTGGAGTGAGTCCGCAGTATACCATATGTCCATCCTCATCCGTTCTAATTCCGCGCCAATTTCACTTTTAAAAGATGACTCGTGATGATCTCTTCAACGTAAGAGTTGTAGCGATTGGACTCTTGGTGGGCCCATGCTAACTATTTCCACCTCAGACCAATGCTTCTATTGTCCGAGACTTGGCAGCAGCTATTGCCCGCGTTGCTCCCGAGGCTCACATTCTTGTCATTTCCAATCCCGTCAACTCCACCGTCCCCATCGTCGCCGAAACCCTCAACAAAGCTGGCGTCTTCAACCCCGCCCGCGTATTCGGTGTGACAACGCTCGACGTCGTCCGTGCATCCCGCTTCCTTGCCTCTGTCTCCGGAACATCTCCATCAGAGTGCAACGTTCCCGTAGTAGGTGGTCACTCTGGCCCAACTATTGTCCCCCTCCTCTCCCAAGTCTCTCATGGAAAATCCCTCGCCGGAGAGTCATACGACAAGCTCGTGTATCGTATCCAATTCGGTGGTGACGAAGTTGTCAAGGCCAAAGATGGAGCTGGGTCAGCGACGCTCTCGATGGCTTATGCCGGGGCCAAGTTTGCCAACTCTCTCTTACGCGGCTTGGCGGGTGAAAAGGGTGTTGTGACCCCGACCTTTGTCTACAGTCCGTTATTCGCCGACAAGGGAATTGACTTTTTCTCTTCACCTGTTGAACTTGGGGTACGTGAAATTTTCTGCATACCTAGGGGTCCATTCTTATAACACTGCTCGTTGCAGGTCAACGGTGTTGAGAAGATCCACCCTCTTGGTAAGCTTTCTGCCTCGGAGGAGAAACTGCTTGAGGCTTGCTTGCCTGAGCTCAAGAAGAACATTGAGAAGGGAAAGGCTTTTGTTGCTTAGATGAGTGACTTGAGGTTCTGTATTACATAGATGAAAGGCATTTAAGAATGTATTTTACATTACTTTTTTCTGTGTAAATGTGAATCTGGAGTTGAGGATCCTTTTACTTTGTACTGGTGTTGGTGTAGTTCAGTCGGGGAACGAGTACATACTAGTTCCAAGTACCAGAATAGCCAACTCTTTTCGCGATCCGGATCAGTTTCTTCCGCGGCAGCATTATTATGAAAGCGGATAGAAGCCGCGGGCCGACAACGTGGAACGCGAACAGATCATGTGATCGACCGGGAATCAACTTTCGTTACACCTCAGACTCGCAACTCTAATGCCAAATCCACATACGGAAAATTGTAGGCCAAAATTAGACAAGAGACTGGAACTTAAGTACTAATAGATAATCCACAGTCCAAGAACTCACACCGTAGATTCACAGCGAAGCGAAGCGTGTCAGTCACTAAATGCTGCTCGATTTGACTCAGGACTCGAACCACGCGCAGAATTCCAGGACATTCTCTGACACCGGCCACTTGCATCTTGCCGGTTTTTTTTCTAGCTATGAATTCATATCTCAACTGGACAATGGTTGGCCCCGTCAGCAAGTACTCAACACCTGGAACCGCCTGACCATTCTCGAACCTGGCTCCAAGATTCATCAACGACCCATAGCCTGTGCCCGCTGACTCGTCCTCCGGTCCCTTCAAAAGCTCAGGCGGCTTCAACATCGTCACGAAGTCGTCGTTGAACGTAGCCGCACTAAAGCGAGGTTCTTATTTTATTCTACTTAGTTCTCTGCTCATACGCACTTGAAAAATTTCCTGATCGGATTGAAGAACTCTAATCTTGCGGTGTTTCTTTCGGACCCACGAGCAGAATATCTGGACACCTGCCCATCAGGTTTGTATCCCGTGTCCGCTGATTTTCTTTTCTTCTCTAGCTTTGAATCCACCCATGGTTTGCCCGTTCATGTCAACATGTGATTTGGCCCTTAGGATGTTGTCGCTTATGGTCTGTTCGAGAAAGGGTAGTTCGGTGAAGAAGAAGGGTTGTCAGCCAGTCGCTCTTGATTCATCCCTGGGTTCTCCAAACGCTGTGAACCTCAAGCCCAACATTGTCACGCAGCCATCGAACAACACCTGCACCACTCGCTCTCAGCCCCTAGTTGTCCACTTCAAACCCGAGATTCGTCGACTTTTTTATAGCTTCGATCCATCCTTGGGTCCTCCAACAGCTGGGGCGGTTAGAACCTCAAGACCAACATCGTTACGCAGTCATCAAATAACACCCGCACCACCCGCTCACGGCCAAGCACTCCACTTACTTTATTCGCAGATCCCCACCCAAGCCTGATCAATTTGAACTCGAAAACCAAACCCGCTGCCTCCAAGATCTATGGACTTTTTTTGAAAAAAAAAATATCTTCGATTCATCCTCGGGTCCTCCGCGGCTTGAACCTCAAGACCAACGTCGTCATGCAGTCATCAAACAGCACCCCCGCCACTCGCTCCCGGCGAAGTATCACCTCTCGTCTCGCAGTCATCGAACACTCCCGGCCCCCATTTGTTCACTTTGGCTGCGCAACAAAGCGCCATTCGTTCTGGTGCGCGATAATCTTTTGATTTGTTCTTACCACTTATTCATATCCCGCAGCTCCCGAGGACTGCTTTTTGACGGTAATCTAGTCCCGATACTGTGTTTTCTTGCGAAGAATACTCGCTCAATGACCATCATAATAACCCAAATACTCTGCACTCGCTGCTTCTGCTATTCCTACGATTATCGGTGAGTTTTCATCCAAATCATTCGGCCCTGCGCAATAATGACCTTCTACCTTTGCGTTGTCCTCTTTTGTGCTCCTGCGCCCATCTTTGCTGCAGATTCTGATTCTGATAACCGGGGGGTGTCACGTACAGTCACCTTTGTCTTTTTTTCCAACCACCACCACTCTTAGACTCACTGGCCTGGCCGCGGGGGCGTCTCCTCCCTTCGGGGAAGGGCGACTTCTGACTAGGGGTGCCGGAGGCATCTACTACCAGCCGGGTAGTATCAGATGGGGATACTCAAGCGGTGGTGGTTCATGTACACCTTGCTTGTATTATAAGTATATATATTTTCTTTTATTTAAATTTTTTTTCTGTTGCGGCTACCTTCCAGTGCACACTGCGCCAAATTAAACGGGCAGGTCCAATGGGTCTCTTTCAAAGTGGCCACTGATGCGGAAGTATGCATGGTCGTGGCACCCCTCTCACTTACGACTTTTCGAAGGATATCACCTGGATGGTCACCGGTTTCACTCCTGGACTCGGTCTCGATGTGTCTACTTTTTTCAAGTAACTGCGCGAAAAATATTCATGATGATACTGCAAAATTGTGAGTGAACATCGATCGGATTTTGAGATGCAACTACTGACGATGTATTTATCAATAGTATCGCAACCAATAGTAAAACCCTCCCCAAGGACATTCTTTGACGAACAGTCGATGCTCTAAGTCTTGGCTCATGAACGAGGGATATTCGAACGCCACGATCCTCTTGCCTTGCGCGCGGCAGATCTCCGCTCACGTTTCCGTTTCAAATGAAAATGAGAAATGACAAGAAGGAGCCGCTTTTTTTTTTAGCACAGAATCGAGTTGATCCGTTGGGCTATACTACTCTCGAAGCTATCTATACTCGAGTCAAGGATATCTTGGGATGGCCCAGTTGAAAACAAGCCTTTTACTTTTTCTTCACTTATTTTTCTTACAATTCTCAAGGCTTTTCTGTTCGAAGTTATCGCTGCAACTGGTGTACGACTATGGTTAACAGACTATTAAAAGTGAGGGCACGTCTCTACCCCGTGATTATTTTCTTATTCTTTTAGGACCCATTTTCGGAATCTTGGCCACATGCCCATTGAAGTCTTTGCTCGGACACACAACATACCAGGCAGACAACCGTCAACTCCACTGTCCCCATTGTCGCCGAAACCCTCAACAAAGCTGGCGTCTCCAACTCTGCCCGCGTATTCGGTGTGACAGCGCTCGACGTCGTCCGTGCATCCCGCTTGCCTCTGTCTCCAGAACATCTCCATCAGAGTGCAACGTTCCCGTGGCCTAACTATTGTCCCCCTCCTCTCCCAAGTCTCTCATGGAAAATGCCTTGCAGGAGAGTTGTACGGCAAGCTCGTGTATCATATCCAATTCGGTGGTAACGAAGTAGTCAAGGCCAAAGATGGAGCTGGGGTCAGCGACGCTCTCGATGGCCTATGCCAAGGCCAAGTTTGCCAACTCGCTCTTGTGCGGCTTGGCGGGTGAGAAGGGTGTTGTGACCCCGACCTATGTCTACAGTCCGTTATTCGCCGACAAGGGAACTGATTTTTCCCTTCACTTGTTGAACTTGGGATCCATTCTTATAACATTGCTCGTTACAGGTCAATGGTGTTGAAAGGATCCATCCTCTTGGTAAACTCTCTGCTTCGGAGGAGACATTGCTAGAGGCTTGCTTGCCTGAGGTCAAGAAGAACATTGAGAAGGGAAAGGCTTTTGTTGCTTAGATGAGTGACTGAGGTTCTGTATACATAGATGAAAGGTATTGTGTTAAGAATGTATTTTACATGCAAATCTGGAGATCCTTCTACTTAACATTCGGGGAATGAGTCCTATAGGGGTCTCTCGATCATCATTCCATCGATCATTCTTGATCATGATAAAAAATTCTCCTCCTTTGATCGACCAAGCTGCGTCAAGTTCAGAGATGAACTCCGGGTTAAAATGGAAAACTGACATCAAATATCATAATGCTCCAAAGTTGCACATAAGCCAAGTCCGCGTAACTCAGTGGTAGAGTGTGAGATTGCAATGCATTGCCTTACGCAAGCAGATGGATCTTGAAGTCGCGTGTTCGAACCACGCCGCGGACTAAAAGCCGAGTCGTTGTTTTTTTTTTGACCAAAAAAACAAAGAAATACTTGATTTTTTTCACCTACACCTTGGAGTCGCTTCAGGAAAGCATCAATTTAACGCAGATTGTCCCAAACCCAGAAAAAGCTGCTATCCCATCTCTACTACAAATTACTATTCCGAAAGTCTCCACATTGTGCATAAAAGGTGTATAGCCAGTGTATACAATGTTATGCAGTTGTTCAAGTTTTTGTGCGCTTTCTTAGTACCATAATAGTGTATATATGTACCATCTCTATTTATCAGGCATGATGTCCTCACCAAGCACTTCCAATTAGGAATGTCCTACTAGGGTGTACCAACTTGAGGTTACTTCTTTTAGGAGTCCCACTGAATAGAACCTTGAACCTGCACCTGAGGTTCAGGTTCAATGGGTTCGGATTCGGGGTTTGCACCGGGTCTGCACCAAGAACCTGAGGATTTTTTTATACTACAGATATATGTACTCATAACCTACTTCTTTAATACCTAATCAAAAGAAGGCTTGATATGTAATCACACTCCGTCTCTAGCACTCAAGGCAAGCAGTGGTATGTAGAATGATCTCTGAGTTCCAAGAAATTGACTTCCGGTAGGGAGGCAGTGTTCAATTGATGCACCATTGGATAGCTACACACCCTCATTTGGCAAATGGTAGACACCTATCTTAATAGATTTTGTGCAGAAAACAAAGTTCCGTGATTGCATAAAATGCAATTAAATTTTACATAGACATCAAAATTTAGAGTATGCATATGGTTACTAGATGGCTAGGCCCGGGCCCTAAAGGTGCGGTTCAACAGATATGCTGAACCGCACCTGAACTCAAGTTCGGACCGGGTTCCGCGGGTTCATGCACCGAACCGCGACAATACTGTGGATAAAGGATTTTGTAGCAAGTTTTACAATATGGCTGGGTACACGTGTATGACCGTGTGGCAACAATCATTCAGCTGTACATACCTACACATGGTAGTATGTCCATTGGATCCCAATATAGCCCAACATACTTGTGGAAGTGGGCCGTCGCGAATAAGTCGCGCACTGGCAAATACGAGTCCGGGTCTGTCCGACGGTTACAGGGTGGCACTGTTTTGCTTGAAACTTGGGCACTGTTAGGGTTTGGCCTTCGGCCTAACCCTAACACTGCTATATACTACTAGCCAATGGAGCCAAGAGAGTGGTGACTGCGGCAACCATGCCAGTGCCGCCCAGAAAGAAGTATTCAAAATCAATCACATCAGTCACGGGCCGGGTAAATATGGTGTAATTTCAGTGGACGCTGCGGTACGTTACGGTAAAAATACGGCCGTAATACGGTCTACGGTATTATTTGAAATTCCTATTTCAATTGTGTGATACCTCGAAAGTGGCAGAGGGATCCATTGGTGATATTCTAAGGTGAGTATCTGGAAGAAAAAAAAAACCTTTGAAGTGATTTTGTAGCCCTGTGAATGATCTATCCAGCTCGCTACCCTTCTACTAGCATACAATCCCCATACCGACTAAGGGAAAAGAGGTAAATATTTAAATTCTAAGCAAAATATACATTGTTGATGTAGTACAGCTGGAGCCCAATGGTTTCAGTGCTACAGATGAGGTAGACAAGTGGAAGAGAAAGACGGATGACGTGGCACACCGTCATATGGCCGTATTTGGACAAACAGTACGGCTAGATACGGTGCAGAACCGTGCCGTATACGGTACGGTTTGTTCTGCTCATGTACGGTGATGGTACCGTACCGCTGTATCACCGTATTTTACTGTACAGTGAAGAGCCCTAGTTACAGTTGCTAAATATGGGGAAAAAACATCATGCATGTAGTGACCAACAGCCCGACAAGGACGAGTTACATAACCTTCGCTTCGTTCCGGACTCATAATATAGAAAAGCTGTGTGTGCGATGGAAAGTTGCGGCGGACAACAAAAGCTGAATCTGAAACTAAAGTGGAGTGGGAAGATGTAGGTAAATAATATATGGGTGATACAGATGTAATAGAAATCAAGCTGTGTATACGGTACGGTGCCATTCCCTATGATTAGGGCACACTGACACTGTATGCGGGCATGGCTGTATTCAATTGGGGTTGTACTCTAAAGACAAGGCTGGCAGATAATCCGTAATATGTATCTATTTTGTTATGCTCAAGCCCAAAGGAAACGCGGTACAGGTTGAACGCCGCGGGCCGTATATATATGGCACACACAAGATGTCAGACTGTCTGGCAAAGCCGGCTATCCCAATATGGAAATATGCGGTACTCTGACCGCAAAATTGAGTTCACTGGCCAAAGATAGTTATCATGCCAATTACTCTACACTAAAATTAAAAAAAAAAAACAGTGACCATGATACAAGATGCAAAATACCTCTGTAATGCTTTAGTAATTGTCTTTCCTGTCATTTGATATTGAATGTCACCGGTCAGGCTTTTTCAGGCTAAAAATTTGAGACTAGCACATGAAACAAAATGATCTGTCAGAGATGCCGAAGCTGTATAGCGTCAATTCAGTCTCTTGGCCAGTGCGTATAAGTACTGGGGTTGCTAGCACAATGCTGTTGCATCAGAGCTAAATTTATGGGCATTGCAGTAATTATTCTGCACCTTGCCTCATAAATACCGTGACTCCTTGAAATAGACTATTGTAAAGCCCTCATCTTCTCCCCCAAATTTTCTCTCTGCAGTGTTATCCAAACAATTTCATGCCTCCAGATGATTACCAACAGATTGCCCAATTTGGTGCTGATCTTTTTTTTTTTTTTTTTTTTTCTTTGAAGTGTTGACCATGATCATTTATAGAGTTGGCCATGGTATGTTACATGTACAGGTTACTAATTGAGCCCTCATGATACTAATTTGATATGTATGGCTTTTTCTACAGGAACATTGCTTTTGGGAATATTTCTTGCTGGCCATTTTATAGTGTAACATCATATTTTCTGACATTTTTTTTTGCGTGTTCAAAATCATGTTTCACAGACGCAAACCATGGACCCGCTTTCGAGCAGTACTTCTAGCTTGCCTTGCCATCATAATAATTTGCTTTAGTCTCCAAGTTATTACTGTGGGCATGGCCGAAACTTTGATAGATGTCAAGTTCATGTTCATCCAAAGATTTCCTGAAGTAAAGAACAGTCTCAAAGATCAAGCTTTGAAAATTGAGGAAATGATCAAACCAGTCGATAAAATGTCAGTGTGGTTTGTCACAATTATGGTCAGATTTTTTTTTACTATGATTTCAACTCAATTTAATGAATAGATGTGACTCTAATCAGACACTCCTGAGTGACTATATTGTGGCATGGAGGGCATGGATTTTGTTTCAAGAAAGCAAGATTGTAAAGCTTACTCTTGTACTTTCCATGCTTGGAAATATTGGTAAGTTCACAGGTTACAAGTCCAAGTATATGCTTCTCTTACTCTAGATACGCTGCACTCTAGGTATCAACATAACAAACTGTGTTGTTGATAATTTTAATCTGTCTAGTTTGGCAACTATCTTGGAACCTCGGGGCATCTTTTTAACCTGGATGTCACCATTGCTGTCTGTGGCAGTTAATTTTTATTCAACAGGGTTAATCATATGGAAAGCATGGCAAGTTTTACATCTGATTGCAGTCTGTATTTCTAAATATATTATAGGAGCCACCACCAAGCATTAGCAGCAGCAGCTGTTCAAAGAAGGACCCGAGTTCAAAAGCTCCTTCTCTTGTTCATTGAATCTGGTGCTCTATTTGGTGTAATTCAAGCTATGTTTTTGGTTCTTGAGCTCCTTGATATCTATGTACTTATTTGTCCCGGGGCCTTGATTTTTGTGCATGTATTCGAGGATATTTACATTATTGCCACTGTGAGTCTCGATACTCGAAAAGCTTTAAACTTTCTACACAAAATAGTCATTGATTGAATTATAGGCATGGTACCCAGTTGCAGTATTTATTTTAATTAGTTTGGATACCTCTCCTGTGATTGAGATCAATCAGTCACTTCAAATTGCCAGAGATTTGGAAATGCAAGCATTTTCATTAATACAAAATTGAGAGTACTTACTGTGGGTAAATGACAACATTAATTACATTACAAAAGTCACCAAAATAGGTCCAATAAATACTTGACAAGTAGAGATATACATTGTAAACTATCAAATACAATTATGATTCCGGTTAGTGATCACTGTTTTTCTTGTTCTGCTGTATACTAGCCTTGTGATCCAGGAGCCAGGAGAGCAGTAACTGCTCAGCAGTTACCGCGGTGTCAAAGTTCCAAATTCCAGGGAAGAACACCACACATGTAACAGCCAATATGGCAACCCGACAAGGACTTGAGTCACTTTCCTTCACTTCATTCCGGACTCCTAATTTTGGTTACTTTCTCAATGTAAATTTACATCATATTTTTACATAGTCACCTCCGAGCTACAGCAGAATCTAAATGTAGTTGGATTGTCACTCTAACATGTATCTAGTAACACTCTTTCTAGTTATAGTCACAATTCTTCAAAATGAACAGAGTTATCACTGAGGTTATGCTCTCATAAATGCAGTCTAACGGGGCTATCTTGTCATAATCTTCAATCTCAAAGTTGCATATATGAACTACTTGCTCTGTTTGTCTTTAGTAGCACATCTTTTGAGTTGAATGATGCTTAACTTGATTCTGAATGTAAATTTATCAGTGACAGACTCTATGTGTAAGTGTTGTGTGAGACTTAGAGTTGGTCAGGTCACAGCACGGACAATCACATTACAATGAAAGTAATCTCAATTGTCGAACCTTTATTGGCTCCTTGCGAGAATTTAGTTCCATTCTGGTTGGGAAAAATAAGGAGTCCAAATATGGAAGTAAGCGCCGTTCTAATCGGCCCGAGATAAACGCCCCAAAAAGCTCGACATAAGGACAATCCCCTACACTTCGTTCCGGACTCGTGACTTGAAGGGTATAGGGTACATGTGGAATTTTTCCATTTATCTATCCTGAATGTATGGCTCTTTGGCATTTTTCTGCTTTCTGGATGTTCCAGGCCACCACTAGTATGCTATTGTGTACTGCACTGCACAGGAAAGTATCTTTGGTAAGATGCCAAAGTTACTGATTGCAAACAATAGCTTTACCAAAGATTTTATTGTCTTGAGCGGGAATTTTCCATAAAATCATCATTTGTTTACAGTCATCTTGGCATCTTACTGATCCTTAGCGCTGCCGGCTGGCAGCTATCCCCAACTCTCGTGTGAATCTAGCCTGTTTGTCTTCTGAGTTGCTTTGAGTATACAGCAACATAATCTTTTTTAAATGAGATGAGCACTGCTTTGTGAGTAGATGATTGTTAGGGACTGGGACAAGAGACTAGGGACGAGGTAATTGGGCAAAGAACTGGTGTTGATTCGACGAGAATCTCAGTATGATGTACAAGGGCTTATATACTGAGAATAATAGGATCTATGTTAAGGAGAGAAATGAGGAGTACAAATAAGGAGAACGAGATAGGAATACGAGGGGCCTTGCGGGGATTGCAGGAGCAGTGTAATAGGGAGTATCAGGCAGAGTATGGGGCTAGGAGC
Source organism: Collybiopsis confluens (assembly GCA_013368555.1). Classification (NCBI taxonomy): domain Eukaryota; kingdom Fungi; phylum Basidiomycota; class Agaricomycetes; order Agaricales; family Omphalotaceae; genus Collybiopsis; species Collybiopsis confluens. The sequence goes on along the minus strand of JAACJN010000226.1, from coordinate 21,446 downwards.
TAGCAGGAAGGGTGTAGCCCTTACAATGATAGGGCCTGCGGTCGCCTATGGCCAGCATCTTTATCATCTAGCCGGCATGCCAACAGTCTTGAAAAACTGCAATATGCAAGGCCGCTGTCCATTCTAATGGCCCACTGTTTGTTGTAGATTGTAATGTACTTTTTCCTTCACTCTGTAAGTATAGAGTACAAGCTATTGCCTTTCAATTCCATCATGCGCAAAGCACATACAGAACTAAAAAAAACTCATTCATGTTTTATGTTATTTTTCCTTTGACACTCATCATCATATGAGTACATCACTGGTGTTGCCGGCCGCACTTAGCTTCCACCGCACTCGGACTGACACTCGCAGTTGAGCTAACAAATCTAAACCCGGGGAAAACCGTAGGAAAAAGGAGTAGCGTGATTACATTGTGGAAAACTCCTGCCATTTGGGATGAAATTTGGGGGGCTTTTTAGCAGTTTGCTGCATCCCAGCCCTCCCTTCCCTTCAGTCAGAGTTGGGGAGGATAGTTCCCTGTGTGTATTAGTATGCACTATATGCTTTTGCAATTGCTCTTTCTCACCAATGCTTTTTCTGTCAGTTACTCTCTACCAATACTGGTATTGATGCTTTGCCCCACTGGGTGCAGTGCAAATTCAAAAATTCACGTATCTTGAACAGATGCCCTTGGCATAATCTTCGGGAGTATGGGTGACTTGGCGAAGGTTAAGAGGAGGGGGAGAGTCAGCCTGAGCGCGGAGAGCGTAGAAAGTAATATGAGAACGGATGGCTGGCGAGTTCCCAATTTTATTCGTGTCGACGGTATCGGCATGCTTGTCGCAAGAGATCTTTGAGCCACCGATCTTCGACATCAGGGTAAATGTACTATATACGTGATGGTCGCCGTTTCGCCATTATTTGATTACATGCCACTTTTTTCGAGCTGCCTATTAGTGTTATTTATCCACAGTTTTTGATACGTCTATATCATTTATATTAATTATACATCATCTTCGAGATTCATCGTGTCTTGCTCCTTCATTCTAATCCAAAGTCCACCCTGCAAGATGAGGTAAATCAGCTGAACACTCGAACACGCTACGTTGAAGAACGAACTTTAACCATCATCGTCAAATGACAGTCCAACAGAATTTTATCCCTCCCTTTTGTTGTTCCAGGGCTAGGCACCCACTCCTTCGGGGGCTTTACCGCATCGGATTGGACATCCAAGTCCATCTCAAAACTGCTGAATGACTGAAGGAATCTGATGAGGAAATACGAGGCTTCGTTGTACGCAAACTAGAGGGATTAACTCAGATTGGTACTAGGGAGACTGCCGAGAAGAAGAAAAAACGCAAACCTGTTGACCGAGGCATATTCTAGGACCAGCGTGGAACGGCACAAAAATGAACGGATTGGGAATCAAGTATTTCTGTGCTCGCTCGTCAATGAATCGGCCAGGGTCAAATTCAAGTACTGAGCGAGAATCAGAGCCATGCTTCCAGCTTCCATTGAACAGATGATTACGACTCACCATCGGGACCCCATAGATCCTCTCTTCGGTGCATCAGGAATACACTGTATACGCATCTATGAATCGCCACGGGGTCAGTCAAGCAAACGCCCAAAGAAAGCGATTTGAAGCATACTTGGAACCGGAAGGAATGTACAACGGCGGCTTGCCATTTTTTCCGGGTAGGATGACGGGATTTTTGGAGTATCTGGGACCGTTGTATGCCGTGAGCAACAAGTCGAATGACCTTTCAAAGATTAAAACAAGCAACTGACCTAGAGTTGAATGGCACGGCGGGGTACAGGCGAAGCGTTTCTATTGATTTAAATAAAGAAACTTAACACAGGCGCCAGGATAAGGACACGATCACTCACCATTGAGAAATGCTCTCAGATATTTCATGTCCACGATGTTCCTGTACGTGGGCCGGGCATTGGGTCCAACAAAATCAAGAATTTCCTTTCGCAGCCTTTTCGTGAGGTCTGGTCGCTGTGTTAAGATATACGTCGCGAATGTCAGCAAAGACGCCGTCTAGATGAGTGGAGTGATTGGTGAATGCAATAATTTAGCGTTAGTGGATCGCTCTTACCGTATCTCTTCCAGCAACAAGAATGTTGACAAGTTCATCCTTGATGACTTGTTTGTCTATCGCGAATGCATCACTTTGAGCCTGCCTGAAATTTTCGGAAACGAAGACATTCACTTACCATCAGTAGAACGGAGTAAATGGTCCAAGAAAGTCTCTCCTTCATCCTTGACGTCCTCACCACTCTTCTTCACAAGCGCTCTCATTCTTTCCTCTATAATCGGTTTTGTAAACTTATCAATCTCCTGCCGATGCAGCCCGACTTTATCTTCCCAGAATTCTGCCAGAGGCCACAGATCTCCTATTCGTCCTCTCGCACTAGCTTGTTCTTGGCCTTTCATGAAGGCCCGTACGAACTTGTTTGAGGGATGGTCGAAGAACGATTGGTCGTTTTTCAGCGCGGCATTCTGTGGATATGGCAGGCCAGCACCAAGAGACTCGACGTCTTTACCAAAGAGAAACTCGGTCGCAGAGTCAAGGGTGAAGCGTCCAATTGCATCCTAAGAAAGCGGAAAGAATAAAGCGGCCAATGAGAATCCATTTATCGGGTGAGAAAGTCTTGCCCTACCTGGACCTCTATCGGATAGCCCTGGGCCAGACGATTTCTGATGGCTGAAATAGCGTCTTCTGCGTGACGCTCAAAGATATCAAAGTCGCTGATCCTGTTCTTGCTGAAGAAGGGCCGGGTCATGTTGCGATGAAATCTGGTTATTTGGGTAATGAGATTGATCAGGTTCTCAAGGACGACCGGGAACTCACTTCCACATATCACCTAAACTCGTGTGTAATCAGCTCCTCAGACTGATCGAAAGGAAAGAAATGCTCACCGTCAGAGTTGAAGACGCCAGAGCCAAGGAGGGATTTTAGTTGTCGATAACCCACTTTTCCTAAATATACCCTAGTCAACCCTACAGCGCGCGGAACCTGGGCAAAGAAAAAAATCACACCTTTCTCAAAATGCTCGAATTGTATCGCGAGGATGGCCTTGATGTGCTCCGGCTCCAAAGTCATAATCTAGATATCTGGAGTCAGAGGTGGTACTCGTCCGGTAGCGATCTCAAAACGTACGCGAGTTTCTGAGTAGGCTTGGTAAATGTAAGTATTTCCATACTTGTTTGCCCATTCTAAAAATCCCTCTCCTGCAGCCAGTTAGTTGCATTTACAAGCGGTTGATACGGCTAACGTTACCTAGATATCCTTGTCCAAAACTTCGTACAACAGTCGCCACGACTTCTGAGCTGGGGGCGTCCACCAATGGAGGCAGGACTGCGCCATTGTCAGCAGCTCTTCGGGTGTTTCGAATTCTACCATACGGGTTGGACAGGAATAGCGCCCAAATTGGACGTCCAAGAAATACGCCAATGAAAACTATCCAGATGGTCGGCGTGGAAAGACGATATCCGTGGTAGTGAAGTGCATGAAGAACGCTGTACGCCGCTGCAAGCAACGCGGCCTGTGGAACGGCAAGGCGAAAAAGGAAAGCAAGGCCTGGAGGAAATGACATGAAAGGTGGTTCGACTTGATTTCCTACCCACAGTCTGTCTGAGGCTTTTAAAGGGTTATCCTTTCAAATCCGTACTAATCTGTAGTGAGTATATATTGGTGTCTTACAAACTTGAGTCACCAGGCTGTTGTTAGCCGGTTCACATTCCAGAACATGCGCGTCTTCAACGCGATTCATCGACATCCCCATAAGTCAACACAGCTGCAAATCTAGGGCGCGAGTGATATTCTTCTTTGTAATATCATCCGGTTCACAGAAACCGGATTGGCGCTTTCAGTCCCAAGAAAAAACATGGATTGTGCTGTTCCCATTGCCCGATGGTCAGCGTGTTCATCACCGGAAGCATGACCTCCGATCATCTATGGCCGGACAAGGATACGTCTCGGATACGTCTCCCTGAAGCCTAGAGAGAATTGAGCATCACCGGTATGAAGAGCGCCGGAAATTATATGCTGGTACATACACAAATTGACAGTTCGCTGAAAATCATTTTAAAAAATAGTCGCTTATAATCGATTGTTGCGATGTCATCGGCAGCGAGAACGCTTACCCATCTTCAACCACAACAACCAGGGTACTTGGATGGTACGGCAAAGAACAGACTTGAGTATAGACCTTGTCTGATAGCTTGATATCTTGATGATGACTATCGCTTCTTCCAGCCAGCTGATCGGGATTTCCAGAAGCTGAATCAGAGCAAAAAACCTTGCAAAACCTAACGAAGAGAGGTTTTGTGTTTTCAGGTCACTGAGTACTGTCAAAAGAGCCCAACAAACCTTATGCGATGAGAAACTTGGTCTCAATTGCCAAAAGCGGAGCTCTTCACAAGCAATATATCTGTTCGCGTCGTAACACAAAATCGTCTATGTCAAGTCCGATTTATTAACGTTCAACGTTCATCAGAGGGTTCGATTTTTCACAACGAAAACATTTGCTCGTCGGAATCGGAGTAAAACTGACAACCAAAAAGAGGAAAAAAACCTCGACATTTCGACATTTCGACTCCAGTCCTAGTACCAGCCATACTCAAAGTCTCAATCCAGGAACATGTTCCACAATTTCCCACAAGGAACATCCTACAACGCACCGGACTATAGATCAGAAACCAATCTATCACATCCGTTTCCAAATCACTCACCAACGCATCACTCTCCACGGCACTCACAAAATTACCCATCTCCACATTTCCATCATACGCTAGCTTGGCCAACGTCGTCGACCTATTCCCAGGTATATACTTGGGCCAATTGGGCGCAGGAGACGTATTTGGATCTTTGATGAAATTCGCCATGGCAGTCTGGAACGTTTTGGAAAAGGTCACTTCATTGGGAGTTGCGGTCGATGCGTTGAAGGTCCCAAAGATTTCCGGTACTGTCTCGAGTAAGATAAACGAGCAAGGTAGAGTTTATGCCAACATACGCTCTGTAGAATGCCATGCACCGGCATTAGGAAAGATTTGACGGTCCGGAAAGACAGGTCCTAATTCCTAACGTATGAAAAAAATTGGCCCCGAGCATGTAAGAACCTGAGCGCACCATAAGCATAACGGAACACATTCGGAATTCCCGAATCAACGAAAGCCTCGGTCCACAGACTAGCAGGACTAGAGACTTTTGGTGAGCATTACTCGTATTTAATTCACTTTCATTACCTACCACAAAAATATTTCATCCCTGAACGCATCCGCTATCACATCCGTATCATTTTCTCCAGGATATAATCCTCTTACAAAATCGGCACTTGTATTGAACCTTTGTATGAACTGGGTCAGATTACTTTCCCCAATGGTGAACAATGTCCCGTCATTTTGCGTGCTTCCAGCGAGTAGAGCGACCTGTGCAATGTTTCCGGCGCGAATGCGTTCCAGGTTGTCCGCAAAAGTTGTCGTGCTACATCGGCATGAGTAATAAATCTAGTCCGTAAACAACGTAATAGGCACTCACTTGTCTATCAAAGGTTGGAACGAACCACTGACTGGCCCATTCGTAAACACCCTGATATCCGTGGCCGATACAGTCCTGAGACAGTCCAATCTTTCCACTCCTGGGGCTTGGGTACAATTCATCGCCTGAGCGAAACCATTGAAGGCACTAAAGTTTGGAACCGCACTCTTATCGGGAACTGTGCCCGAGAATATGATAGCAGCTCTGAATGGAGGATTCTTCTCGGCGTGTCGAACGACAAGACCAGAAACTGAAAAACCTCCAGCAGATTGGCCCTAAAACAATGTTTTTGAACGACTGAAAGGTAGCTAGAAAAAAAAACGCGCGTACCATAATGGTAACCTTCCCTTTATCACCTCCGAACTGCTCGATATTTTCCTGGACCCAAGCTACCGCTAGTTCCTGATCGAAAAAGCCTAGGTTGTTCTCTTGAATGGGTATATCGGGAGCACCGGGGAAACCAAACACGTTCGTGCGGTAGTTGAAAGAAACGACGATGACATCTTGGTTTTGAGCCAAAGACATTCCATCGTACATCGCTATAGAGGCCGTTCCAAAGTCCAGGGACCTTTTTTGTCTCATTAGATTGAGACAGTCATACAAACGCGCACTACCACTCACCCGCCATATATCCATGTTACTACTGCTCTCTTGGTCTTCGCCGGAGCTGATGGTGCCCAAACATTCCTAAAGCAAATACCATAAATCACTCCCTGCCTAGAACTATACCGGAGATACCCACAGGAACAGACAATCCTCGCTCTCCACTTGCGGAGGATCATTGAAAATCGATATCATCAGCTCTGGACTATCATTGAAAGCAAATTGTTGGAAACAAGCCGGGCCAAAAGCTGTGGCATTTTGAGGCTCGTCGCTAAAGAACGGAATCGGTGGTTTCCAGCGAGACTGGCCCGTGGGCGGATGTGCCAATCTCTACATTCATCATCAGAGGGAGATTAATAGAGTAGAAAGGGGGGAGATAAGACACATACGATGCCTCGAAAGATTATAACTAGTCAAAGCAAAACTTCAGTAACTTGAAAGATAAAGTCTGTGAAGCACGCACCTCCATCGTGTTCCAAACCCTGCAACTTTCCGGATGTCGTTGTGATCGACACAGGTGCTTCCCCATGGACGAATCGACCAGCCAGTAGGACAATAGCAGCGATATAGCGCAGCAAAAACATAGTGGATCAGAAAAGAGAATGCGGCCCAGCGGGAAGAGAGAAAACCGAAACCGAAATTCGAAGCCAGTTCCTGTTTCCTGAGAACACTTTGACAAGTCAAAGGCATGTTACAGTAGTCATGGGGCTATACGGTGCACGGTGCTTATATTATTGGCATGGCATGTAGCATACAGCGAAGGTCGAATTCGGTTCTGCGCGAGGAATCAGAATAAAGATGAGAGAAAATTGAAGTGGTGACACGGTCACGAGCATTGTTGGGGCACGTGTAAATGTCGCGCACGAAATACTCGCCCTACTCAAGTAAAGCCCGACCAAATCAAGTTCCAGAATACAAGAATACATCAGCATATGTTTAGAACATAAAAATATAAATTTCCGTACAAACCTCCGGCAATTCCCCACTCGCTACTTATCCCCATGAACCTTGCATTAGGTTGTATACACACACAATTTACATGTCCTCATTAGCACCAGCCTCCCCCATCTTCGCCCACAATCCTCCCTTATATACATAACACCCATCAGAGTCTATACACCAACCAACATCCAGAAACACTCACCGCAACATACATCGTCAAATGTGACTTGAGTTGAACCTTCTCCGTAGCTTTGATACCGCCCTCTTTCTTCCAGCTGGCCGGGGGCCTTGAATCTAAAGGCTGACTTTCCTCCGAAAGCTCAATCGTCGAAAACTTCTGCAACAACCGGACGAGGAAGAACGAGCTTTCATTGTACGCAAACTTTTGGGACGCGTGAGCCAGAAAAATACTTAAAAGGAATTTGGACATAGACAAGTCACGAACCTGTTGTCCAATGCAGATTCTCGGTCCCGCATTGAAAGGCAAAAAAATGAACGGGTTCGGCGTCAAATATTTATGGACTCTCTCATCCAAAAAACGATCTGGATCGAACTTCAAAGCTATGCAAAATCATTATATCAATATTTTGTCGCCCGGAAGAAGTGGATGGAAGAGAACCATCTGGGCCCCATAGGTCAACACGACGATGCATAACGAACACGGTATAGACGAGCCTATCGAAAGTTCATAAGCACTAGTTTAGGATATGTCTGGATGCTGATTCTTACCTAGTACCAGCGGGTACGAAAAGAGGTTTATCCCCAGGCTTGATGGGTGGCAATGTTGTGTCTTTATTTGATTCTCTGACCAGACTTCGTCAGTGAGTGTCTCCAAGAACCAAGACCATTCATCGGTACCTTAAATCAAATGGTCTGTAAGTTACAGTTCAGCAACATTATTCCTATACGAAGAGCAAGAGATCTTACACAGGAGGATACAACCTCAACGTCTCTGAGGCAGCGAATTAGAATACAAGCATACACTGAAGCAGAAAAGGAGGTATCTCTCACCATTCAAAACGGCCCGAAGATATTTCATCTCCCGTAAATCATCGTATGTAGGTCGTCTTTGGGGTCCAATAACGGCCAGTATTTCCTCACGAAGTTTGCGCAGAATATGAGGGTTCTGCGACAACATGTAAACCGTGAACGTTAAAAGGCTTGCTGTCTGTGAGCAACCAATATTGAGAGGGTTCAACTGCATAGGGACAAGTTTAACTTACCGTATCTCGTCCTGCTACCGCGAGATTCATGATCTCGTCTCGTATGATGATAGGATCTATACGACAGAATAAGTATACAAAAATGACCGCCATGAAGAACAGGATACTCACCTTCGGTGTGCGTAATCAGATGATCCAGCACCGTATCGCCTTCCTCGGAAGCTTTCTCCATTTTTGCCTCTTTCAAAATTCCTCTAGCTTCCTTCGACCTCCGAACGCCTTCGTTAATGATAGGCTCAAGGAAGCCATGGACAAGTTTCATCTTCTCTTCTGTTTTATCCTTCCAAAATTCAAACAGCGGCCACATCTGTCCAAATCGAGACCGGAAAGCAGTCGCTGTTTGCGCCTCGTTAAACGCACGTGAAAATCGGGCACTGAACGTCTGATTCTGGCTCGCGTCAGAGTCAGACACGGCTTCAACAGAACCAGTATGGGTGAAAAAGGGATACGGAAGAGGATCAGAAAGTGTCCCAATGTCGCTTCCAAATAGAAATTCGGTGGCAGAGTCCAGCGTAAAACGAGAAACGACATCCTATGTGAAGAATACCAAAGTCATTACAATGCTCGAGCCGAGTGTCGACGAACAACAAAAGAGATACCTGAAAATCAACAGCGTATCCTTCTTTAAAGCGAGATCTCATCTTCTCAATCGCCTGTTCTGCGTGTCTATCAAAAATATCGAAATGCGTGATCTTGTCTTTTGCAAAAAAAGGCCGAGTGAGGCTACGATGAAATCTATAGAATCAAACGAGGTGATGAGAACCGAGTCTCGCGATTTTTGGTGGAAGGGAAAGGGAAATGCGCACTTCCAAAGTTCGCCTGGTAAGAAACAAAGGTAAGCATCGGGATTCAAAAGAAAAGTAGCATTTGGGGCAAACCATCTACCGCAAATACCCCTGTTCCCAGTAATGAAGTCAAGATTGACGCAGCATCCCTGCCTATATATTCGGCAACCTCAGAACGCCGGTTCCGAAAAGACAAAGATGATTCATATGATAACACGTACCCTTTTCGAAATCGTCAAACTGAGTAGCCAAGACCGCCTGGAAGGGTATTTAAGATGGAACTAAGTTTGTATGACGAAAGAGATAAAACCTTGATATGACTAGGTTCGAATGACACGACCTGAGAAGATGTGAGTTGGGGTACATACGTAGTACAAAAAGCGAGACACTCACTCGATTCTGGAATAGAATGCGAATATTAAATGTGGGCCCGTCGTCTCCAACCGATTTGCCAGGTCATCTCCTACAATAGTACACCATCGCAATCAATTCAGAGCAACCCTTGAGCTTGTGGGACGTGCCTGGGTATCCGCTTGCCATATTTTTGGTCATGCGATAGAGGGTCAAGAACGACCCTGGCACTGGATCTTCCCAGAAGCTGGGACCTGGCAACATGATAGCGCCCATACGACGGGCAGCGATTCGATTCAAGATTGCTGAGTACCAGATGTTTAGCATGAACGCCAAAGGGAAGGAAAGGGCGTAAATAGTCGCGATGAGGATTTTGGAAAGATCATCGGCATTATACACCGAATGGTAGATGTGCAGAAGGATGTATGTCACTGAGGGAGGGACCGCAAATTGGGGAAGATTTTGGACGAGAAAAGATATTCCGGGTGGGATCCTGGGGGACATGATGAGGATGTTGTGCTGCAAGGCTAGGTTGACCCAGTCTCTACATTTTTATAGTACGGCCTCCGGCACTTGAATCAATTTGGATCACGATGCTTACAAAAGCAATTGTTTCAGTCGCATGCACGGTGAAACTTGGGTGAAACTACAAACTTGAAGTGAGTCGGGCTGGGTGGTTTTGCTGCATAGGCCAGTCGACGGCCTGTGTAGGAATGGTTCGCCAACCATTCCTAAGCGGATATGGTGGACCGAGAAGAGAAACGCTGTAATTACGTCATCAACATTTGAAGCTTACCTAATTTAGTTCACCACTTCGGATTCCCACCACTTTGGTCTCATCGCAATCACAAATACCTCTACATACTTCTCTTTTTCCCGCCCATGGCCAAGGCCCGGAATAGGAAGAGCGAGGTTTACACATATGTAGCCACGCTACACCTAGTAACGAGAAACTCAGACGCTGAACGTTCTGATCAGAGTGAGGAATTTCTTCAACCGGATCGGGGATGCGTGAAGAGGGAATAGTATGGACTCTGGAAAACGGCCAGAATGTGTCCTCAATGTCGCTTCCAAAAAGGAACGAATCCTTGGCAGAAGTCCAGCGCAAAACAAGAAACGTGAGCCTAAACCGAAGAGTCAAACTGTACAATTGCATTTCATTCATACATGCGAAAACAAACACGTCTTTTTTTATTTTATTTACAATTTACACTGCAGGACGATCTTCGTTCATCGACCTTTCAAAATCCCGGAAAGGAAAACCATTAGGCCAGAAATCTCTCCGAAATTTGAGCAGTTCTTACCTTTACTAGTTTCAAAGGTTTTAGGCCAATCCTCCGGTATTAGTAGCCCAAACCGGCACGCCCCCATTGGCATAAACCACCAAATTTCCATCATTCTGACAGACGAGAGCGTAGGGGTTATCAGTCCCATTCGACTCCGTAGCCCAAACTGGTGTTCCATCGGCAGTATAGCCAACGCAATTCCCATCTCCTTGCATTTTGACAAACGACACGTCCTGGCCGTCAAAGGACCAGAGCGTTTGGCCCCTGCTGCCGATGAGCTGTAGGTTTCCGTCTTGGGTGACATTGAAGGAAACATTTCCGTCATTGGAGATGAGGCCGTAGCCACGTCCTACAGCGGCTCCTTCGGGTAGAGTGTCTCCGTAGGGATGAACGAAAGCCATCGTAATTTGTGTTTAAGTCAAGTGTTTAGAGCGGAGGGGTAGGTGGGTCTTTTTTTCTGGGACTCTAAATTGCAGTGGTGTTTACTTTAGTGCTTTTAACCTTGGACTCCGAATATCATCGGACGAAGGTCGGCGGGTACCGATATCGGTACTAGATCATTCTCGAAGGAATGACCAGAAACGCCACAAAGAAAGTGACATTCCTCAATGTTGCCGAAACTAACCTTGTCAGAAAGAATGTTCGATTACATATACAGCCGAGTTAGAATCCAATGCTGACAGGACTTATCGATTCGAAACCCAAATACAGCGCGTTTCTAATGAAATCTTTCGACAGTTTACTCTTTCGAGTTGACAGTTCCAAAGAACATGAATGTTCGATGAAAATAGCCGATTCGGATAGTCAACGTCCAACAATCTAGAACGTTGAAGAAGGAAATGGGATCAAAAGGTGACCTGAGAGAAAGCATGGCTGCATGACATGCGAGGGGCAAAATTACACCAGCTGATCGTCCATGCCAACATTTCAACATTGCTCGGCGTAGATAACAAACTACATCTGAAAGCTGCGAGCTTCAAGCTTGGTTCCCCTAATCACCGAAGTGGGGCGTCGTTTCACACATTTTGTTATTACATACTTGATTCTTTTCTCATTCTGCTCCATTTTGATGCTTCTTTTTCCTTTCCTCGCATCCTTTTCAACCATTAGGCAAAGGCGTAACCCTCACGCTACTATTTGCGAGATTATTGGCAAGGTATGATCAGCTGCAAAAAGGACGAGGGAAGATAAGAGAAGCGAAAAGAAGCACCATTGTCACGGCGTCGGAATATGTGACTCGAGAGGAAAGAGACAAATGGGTACTCGCTTCCAAGTTCCCAAGTCTCGGAGATAATGCATAATGCGCCAGCAGCATGCTAAGTGGACCGAGTCCAAGGAACGCTATGACTTTAATTGTGTCATCACATATGAAGCTTGACGCCTCTCCTCGTCAATCCAACGGTTACGAGATCAAGTAGTAAAGGGAATGTGTTGAAGCTTTCGGGAGGACTCGGAGGCTCGGAGTCGAGTGTCCAGGTTTAGTACACAGATGACTCGGATGACAAGGCATGACAGTACCACTGCTTAGATTCAACAGTGATTAAATGTCTATCCATCTGTTTGAAACTCGTAGCTCTAGGAGATCCTGGCAAGTTGCGCTGGCGCACTCAGGCTGAACTGAAAAGGTCACTCTAACCCAGCAGATCTGTCAAACAAAGTCTACACCAGACCAACTTGTAGGGCGGCCCTCATACTGCATAAGGAATTAACACCATCAGATCAACCGGACTTGCATATCATTCATACATGTGAAAAAAAAAAACACACAATTTTTACAGTTCACACCGGACACCTAAGCAGTACGATTTTCGTTCATCGACTTCCAAGACAGATTCACCACTGCCGGAAAGGAGATCAGGAATATTTCGACTCAATGGACGAGCTTTGAATGCTCTTACATTTACCACCCACGTCTCAAAGGGTGAGGTTTAAGTAAACCTCAGTTATTCCAAACCGGATTCCCATTCGCGGTAATCACCAGAGTTCCATTGTCCTGGCAAATGAGATGGTAGGGAGAATTAATCCCATTTGTCTGCATAGCCCAAACTGCTCCAGTAGCATTATAGCCAACGCAATTCCCATCTACTTGCATTCTGACAAACACGATGTTCTGGCCGTTAACGGCCCAGAGTACCGCACCTGCATCGTCGACTAGCTGGAGGTCTCCGTCTAGGGTGAGATTGAGGGAAAAGTTCCCGTTATTGGAGCGGAGGCGGTAGCCACGGCAGAGGGAAGCTGGTTGTTGGAGAGTGTCTCTGTAGGGATAGTGTCAAGTTCTGTAGACTACGTAAGTACACTGTTAACCTCAGAACGTAGTAGGAGTTCTCTTATACCTGTAGACTACGTAAGTACACTGTTAACTACAGGATAATCAGTAAAGGAAAGTAGAGTAAAATATAATCGTCACGTACCCTCAGAACGTAGTAGGAGTTCTGAGGGAAAAGTCCTAACTGTAAAATATATATATAGTAAAAGTACGTTGTGAAATAAGATAAGGCTAAACGAAAGTGGCCGTTCGATATTCCGTGAGTATTCAAATGGAAGTAAAAGCGTAGAGATCATCCTAAACTATCAGGACGCCCCATTGCACGACCACATGCTATACAAACCCAACGCGACCGGGAGGTTATTCTTTAACACTCCCCTTGGCGTTCTAATACCACCAGTCCAGGCCTAGAGCTGAAACAAATCGGCGATGCTTGTCTTTTGGAAGCGACTTCGTCATTATGTCTGCAATATTTTGAGTAGTGGAAATGGGTAGGATAGAAACTCGACCACGATCGACAAACTCTCGAACAAACAAGTGTCGAATGTCAATGTGCTTCGAGAGATTATGAGCCTTAGTTGTCTCCGATAAGCTCACAGCACCCAGATTATCGCAGAAGATGTTCAGCGGTTCGCTTCCCATGCCCAGATCAATTTCGTCTAACCAACTTCTCATCCAGAGAGCTTGTTGAACGCCTCGAGACATTGACACAAATTCCGCCTCGGTCGAGGATAGTGCAATAGACTCCTGACGTTTTGACGACCAAGCAATAGGTGATCCATTCACCAGAAAAACGTAACCCGAGGTCGATTTGCGTGTCGATCTATCACCTGCCCAGTCCGCATCAACATACCCGATTGGCTCGACCTTTGAACTAGACCCCGTTCGATAGATGATTCCGTAGTGAACAGTGGAATGGATGTAACGGCAAAGCTTGATCAGGAGGTCCCAATGAGACTGTTTAGGCGCGTTTTGAACGGTAGAAAGGACGGAACACGCGTAGACAATGTCCGGTCGTGTACTGCTCGCTCCCCACCAGCAGCAACCAAGGATACCTCGGTATGGTTTACCTTTCATAAAATCCCTGTCCTCCTGAGTTTGAGTATCGTTTCGCTCAAGTGAGAAATTTGGCGGAAGGGGGGTGTAGATGGGTCGAAGGTCTTCAATAATTCCAAAATGTTTGAAAGCGTTAAGAAAGAATGGCGCCTGTGATATCGCAATAGACCCGTCTTTCGAATGATTGATAGTTAGCCCAACTAGGAAATGTTTGTCCCGAACGTCAGAGAGGTCCCATCCGGAAAAGGCGTTAATTGTGGAGTCAGCCTCGGGTGCGGAGGAGGACCCTGAGAAAATGTCGTCGGTATGAACGGTTGCGATGGAATACTCGTTAGTCTTTGCGTCGCGTCGGAATCGTATACACGGATCTGCTCGAGAAGATTTGAAGCCGTTCTGTTTAAACCTAACTTCGAGTTCCTTATACCATATGTGTCCTGCTTGGGCCATTCCGTACAGCGGTCGTCGCATAAGGCAGACCTTGTCTTCCTCCCCCTTCTTTGCAAATCCAGTAGGTTGAGACATGTAGACAGGAGGATTATCGGGGAGTACACCGTTAAGATAGGCTGCTGAGAAATCCCATTGGCGAGTGTGTAGCCGTTTCAAAGCGCATATGGACAAGAGAAAGCGGACGGATTCGAAACGAGCGACCATTGACCAACTTATCTGGAAGTCTACGCCCGGGATCTGCGTATCGCCCCGTGCTACATACCTCGCTTTCCTCTTCAATAGATTTCCTTCACCATCAACCTTGATGTCGTAGACCCACATTCCTTCCATGATTCTTGCATCCTTCGGCTTTTCGACCAGTGTCCAGCATCCTCGTTGAGAGAGTGATTCAAATTCTTTTTGCATAGGGGGAAACCAGTCGTCCGCGTTCAGCATAGCTTGTTGAAAGGATTTAGGAATCAATACTTCTCCTCCTTTGATGGTGCTTGCAAGAACGACAGCGTTTGCCCATTCTTCGCCTCCCTCTCGCGCACGAATCTCGTCATCTTGTGATTCCAAGTGGAGGAGTTGTCGAGCGGAGGCTGTACGAATTCGCCCAGACCGACGCATTGGTGGGATGTCAACAGGAGGGAGAGGTTCTAGAGGACCCGGTGGAATTTGATCATTTGGTATCATTGCGGGGTTATCCTTGATCTCGGCAGAGGGTTCCGTGGTGGGGATGTTGGTTTCAACCTCGGTTCGGCCCGGTTGTTCCGCTTCGACGTCGACATCATCAAAGATGGGGCCGTCGGAGACCGGAACTACACCCGAGGTCTGTCGAGGTATTCCTTCCTCACATATCACGTCCCTCACTGGATACACGCCCTTCCGAACTGGATCCCATACACGGTACCCACGACGTCCCATGTACCCCACCATTCGCCCCTGCCATGCCTGCCTGCCTAGCTTTCCGTCAACACGGTCAAGGTCAGTTACCCAACACTTGCTTCCCCAACGCCGAAGGTGAGATACATTCACCTTCTTCCCGCTAGCTTCGAACCACTTTTCCCATGGAATTTTTCCAGGATGTCTGTTTGTTGGAATCATTCCACGGATGTAGCAGTACGAAGCTGAGCCTTCAGCCCAAAATCGGTTATCCAGGTCTGAGTCCTCCAACATGGAACGAACCCCCGAAATTATCGTTCTGTTCGCCCGTTCCACTTGACCGTTAGCGGCCGACGAAGCTTTCGGTATCTTTTCGACTAAAATTCCACGATTCGCACACCACGCATCCATCGTTTTATTGTCGAATTCCCGTCCCATGTCTATACGGAAAACCTTCACTTTACGCTCCGTTTGTCTCTCGGACATTTCGACAAAATCTTGCACCAGTTTAAGGACTGTTTGCCCCTCCTTGTTCGACGAAAAATAAGGAAACGGTATCCCGGTACCGTCGTCGCAAGCCAGAAGCATATAACTCGCACCCCCAAGGCTTTTTGTACGAGATGGACCCCATAGGTCAAGACTAACGCGATCTAGGGGCTCAGAGGAGGGGATGACAATATCGTCGAAGGGAAGTCGTTTTGCTTTGGCGTATAAGCATGGTTCACATTTTCCGCACAGCTCGAAATCCGTCACCTCAAGACCATCGACTAACTTTCTCTTGGCCATTATGCGGATCAGATTGACATCCGCATGGCCAAATCGGGTATGCCACATAGCGAGAGAACAAGGTTTGGAGCGAGAACGGCTAGAACTTGATGCAAGGACGAAAGTTGACGAGGGAGATTTCGAAGGTTCGGAAGTAGACAATGGGTATGAGTCCAGTTGATCAACAACACTGACGCGGTATAAACCGTGTCTAATATGCGTGCCGGCGAGCTGACCGTCAACAACGATTCTTCCAGAAGCAGGATCCTTGACCATAAACATACCATTTCCCCATTCACCACGTAGCCCTTTTCTATCCAATGCTGGAATAGAAATGAGATTCATCCCAAAGGAAGGTACGTGTTTTGCAGGAAAGCGTAGAAGGTTGATTGATCCCTCATTTGTTCTTATAGAGATTTTGGCAATTCCATATCCTTCAATAATGAAGGTCCCTTTATTTCCCTCTTCCGCCATATGACCTAAAGCTTTCGTAGGCGTGTAATTTATGAATCGCCGGCGATCGCGTATACACCAGTGCGAGGCTGCACTGTCCAGGTATGTTGGAACAATGACCGAGTTATCTTTATTGACGGAAGGTACAGCAAGTATAACTACACTATCACGTTCGCCCCCCCCTTCACTTAGAACGGGATAATTTTCGAGTCCCAGTCTATGATTAGGGTGAATAGGGGGGAATACATGAAGTGACGGTGAGCTCATACCGTTAAAGTCATCGTCGCTGAATTGATAAACAGTCGTTGCAGCGGAAGTGACCGGCGGATCCTCGCTCGATGTAGCAGCGACAGTGGAGGATGTCGAAGTCTTTCCGGAGGGTTCCATCCCCTTTGGCGCTTTGTACCAACGTGGAGCAAAACCTTCTCGCCCCCCTCCTCGGGCCCAACAGCCTTTCTTGGTATGTCCATTGCGATTACAGTTATCGCAGACTATCGTACCGGGAATAGCGAGAGCACTGGGGATGACTGTTTCCAATCCAACAGCATTAGTCGATTCGACCATCATGTTGTATTCGATAAGTGTACGCTTCAGATCGGAATAGGAACGTGCGCCGTGGGTCTGGAGGATCCAGAGATTGTTGGCAGTAAGGGAGGTGAGAAATCTAGAACGGAGGTCTTCGTCTAGGATAGAGCAGCCGACATCGTTCGCAGCCTTACGGAGTGCTTCGAGTTGCTTAAAATAATCCTCGAACCGAGTTCCTGGATTATACTTGAATTGCTGGATTCGTTCCTTGGCAAGAGCCTGGGCGGCGGCCGAAGTTGTCTCGTATTCACCAGTGAGTTTAACCCACATTGCATTGGAAGACATGTCCTCCGTAACTCCGATTGATCTAGGGTCCTTGATGTTCTGGTAGATGATACCAGCAAGGCGTCCATCTCTAAGCTCCCATTCCTCAACCGAAGGAGTACGAGAGTTAATCGGAGTTGGGAGAGTGGGAACAGTAGGAGGAATCCCTCCAGGAACAACGGGACCAGCAACGGGGATAGGAGGAACTGGCTGAATGGAACCATCAAGGTAACCAAGGAGGCCAGTGGAACGAGCGGTTGATTTCAAGTGATCACGAAAGGTTGCCCAGTTAGCTAGTCCGAGCAGTTGGCGATCCTCAGCGAAGACGATAAGATTGGGAAGGGAATTGGGATTAGAGGACATTGTCGTTTAGCAGTTTGTTGTACAGTCTAGTCAATACGCAAGTTCTGACTGAATCTGTCAAGTTCTGTAGACTACGTAAGTACACTGTTAACCTCAGAACGTAGTAGGAGTTCTCTTATACCTGTAGACTACGTAAGTACACTGTTAACTACAGGATAATCAGTAAAGGAAAGTAGAGTAAAATATAATCGTCACGTACCCTCAGAACGTAGTAGGAGTTCTGAGGGAAAAGTCCTAACTGTAAAATATATATATAGTAAAAGTACGTTGTGAAATAAGATAAGGCTAAACGAAAGTGGCCGTTCGATATTCCGTGAGTATTCAAATGGAAGTAAAAGCGTAGAGATCATCCTAAACTATCAGGACGCCCCATTGCACGACCACGTGCTATACAAACCCAACGCGACCGGGAGGTTATTCTTTAACAGATAGACTAAAGCCATTGTGGAAGTGTTTATGGCGGGGGGCTTGGGAGGTCTTTGTATCGGAGGCTCTGAGTTGCAGTAGTGGTGCTTGGCTCAGTGCTTTTATACTCGGATCTTGATAAAAGGGGGTGGTACTGATATCAATAAATCATTCTACTCGAACGAATGACAGCCTGAAGCCTGAGGGCCACAAAGGAAAAAGCGACATTCCTGAATATAAAAAACCTGTTCGGGAGAGTAACCGTGACTTGTCAGAAAGAAGGTTCAATGTCTCCTTTATCATTCTACCGATACTTACTCACAGCTATTTGGACAGTGGTCACTGCGGGAAGGAAATACAATCATTGCCGAACCTACACACGGGATTTAGAAAAAAATCCGTCGAGCGAATTTTTAGTCTTAAAGTTGTCGTTTTCGTTAAAATACTGAACCCTCTGAAAGAGTGCACGAAATACATTGTTTTTAGCAAAATGAAAACATGACTGAAACATGGTATTTTACGTTAGGTTTTGAGCCGAATGAAAGTCGGCTCAAAATGCTATCTATCCTATCAATGAAAAGATCGCCGGAAACTCATACTTTTCGAGCGCAAATCAGATGAAGTGAAATGTTGTGTATTCCATCGACGAAAAGAGCATCTAAAATAGTAACTATCGGACAGGCTGAAATGACCATAGAAATATTCAATTTCAACTTACCTTTCATAATAGTCGAAAATCAGAAGGAAAGTCCTTGTTTCCGACAGACTGAAACAGCGCGGTTGCGTCACTAGCCGGACGCCGTTGCGTTAGCGTCAGTGCTGTGGAAGCTGAAAAACGTTAGAAGCAGAAACAAGTATCGAGCTAGCTATACTTACGAGGGCATGCAGAATCAACATGTCTGTCCTCCGTGCTTCGCTACTAATTACAAGGAAGTGACGTTGATTTCCGCTCCCATGGATGGCGCTGACGCTTAACGCAGGGGCGTCGGCTTAGCGACGCCATTGCGGTATATCTACTCGTTGGAAACTGGACTTTTTGTTACAATTTTCGTCGCGTACAAAATGTTAGTACAAAATCTATATTTTTGCACTCGTTCAGCATATCTAATACTTCTAATTTTAGTAGATGTTTTTGTCCGTCAAATATGCGACGTTTAATCTGAGTTGAAATCTCGTCGTAAAGTATACATTTTTGTTGGACTTTCTACTGATAAAATAGCTGGTATTTGTTAGCGACCGTACTCAACTACTGAGATATAGCAGCCAGGGCCCTCAGTAAAACGTCAAGTCAGGTGTCACAGAGAAATCAAGACTAGTGAGGATAGATTGCAGAGAAGAGTACAGGAGAATAAACGAGATCGAAGCTGGGGAAAACTACTGGTAAGACAGTCCACTATTTATACTGTTGAGCTGTGGCTGCGCCTAAGCCCTTGACCCTATATATCGCATAAGTATCGCATCGTTGTACATGTGTAAGGTAGTCGTCGTGTCGATGGTAAGTAATAAGCGATCTATAATCCCTATGACTAAGCGATGTAATATGGATGACGTACGACAGATAAATGGAGATCCTATCATAGATAAGTAAGGAGATTAGCGTAATCAAGGCATGAGGTGAACACTCAAATACTATCATCGTATACGACCTCGTGACTTATCGCGTATAAGGAAAAGGAAAATAAAAGAAAAAGGAAATCAATAGATATAAAAAGGTTGTTTCGTGACATTACCCTCTCCTTAAGGCACGAACTCCGTTTCGTGCAAACCTTGCTGCAACGTTCTCTGTGGGGAGATGATCTGCGACAGGTTCGGTGCTCGGTTGGGGAATTGGACGGAATAGATGGGATGGAAAAAGGGATATGGGAAACTCGATTTTTCGAAGAGATGGTGCCTTTGGTTTGTTGGGGAATTTTTCATGGAACTTCCGTACTGCTTCTTTGGCGTTGGCGAGGTTGGAGGATGGTTCCCAGGTCATTTCGTGTGCGCCGTACCCCTTCCATTTGACTTTATAGAAGAACTTCTTACTCCTGCCCTTGCCGTTTCTTGAGTCAACTACTTCGTCTACTTCCCATTCCGGTTCTTTTCCTTCTACTACGTCAGGGGGTGGTCGAGTATTTCGTGGTTGGGATGGGAATTCTGGAGGGTGGTACGGAGAGAGGAGGACTTCGTTGAAGACATTGTGAATATGTTTCCAGGTGCTGGGGATGGCAATTTTGTATGATGCGGCTCCGATTTTCTTTATGACTTTGAAGGGACCAAAGCGTTTATCGTCCATCTTCTTCGACGGTCTGTCGGTGGTAACGTTTGTGGCCTCAAGCCAGACTAGATTTCCTTCCTTGTATTCTATGGGTTTTTGTCTGCCTTTGTCGTAGTGTCTCTTCATGTCCTCCGCCGCTTTTTTCAGGGCTGCACCTATTTCTTCCCGTATTTTCCCCATCTGGTCTGCAAAGGCTTGTGCGGTTGGGTTATTCGAGGGTAGTTTTGGGGCTGTTCCTTTGTATGGGTGTCGACCATTGTCGGCATAGAAAGGGGAGACATGGGTGGCAGAGTGGACTCGATCATTGTATACAAATTCCATTAGCGGTAGCCACTCGTTCCAATCAGTTTGGTGATAGTTAACAAATAGTCGTAGGTAATGTTCTATCTCCTGGTTACTGCGTTCTGATTGACCGTTTGTCTGAGGATGATATGCCGTTGTATAATTGGACTCAATACCCAATAGGCGGTAGAGTTCCTTCATAAAGCGGGAATGATATTGGGGACCTCGATCGTGGATGATTTTTCTGGGGAGTCCATGTAGAGGGAAGATCTTGTCTCGATATATCTTTGCCATCCCTTCTGAGGTTAAGCTCATGTGTGTGGGTGTAAGCCGTAAACGCTTGGTGAATTTATCCGTAACCACTGATATGGCGTTATATCCTCCGGATTGGGGTAATTCTCCAATCAAGTCCGTTCCAATAACTTCCCATGGTTCGCTTGGTACACTGTGTGGGTGGAGATAGCCTGTTGGTGGTGTTCGATGTGATTTAGTGGCTTGGCATCTCTCGCATCCTCGTACGTATCTGGCTATATCTCGATTCAGACTTGGCCACCAGTAGGTTCGTGTGATGAGTTCCCATGTTTTGTACTGTCCTGGGTGTCCAGCGAGAATGGTATCATGGTGGATTTTTATGATTCGTCCCCGAAGGTTCTGGTTTTTTGGAACGTAAATCCGATTTTTCCAATATAGAACGTCATCTTTAGAAACCCATTCCTCG